>QGMK01000544.1:0-22078 GCA_007825345.1 Lachnellula suecica
GGTCCCGATGTTCCCTTTTGATTGCTCGGGAAGTTGAATTTCGTGGCTAGGTAATATGTTGGAGGATTAGTAGTAACGCGATGGGGTAGGGTTGCCTAATATGGTCGGGAGAGGCGTTGAAAAATAGTCATGATCTGGATAACCAGAAAGATACGATCAATAGGTAATTATACAAATTTTGCCTCCCTAACTATGTAGCGGCCGTAAATTAAATCGTTAAATAATAAAAGGGGTGGAATTCCAGATTCACTGCCCAAGGAAGTAACGCCCTCCACCTCCTGCCAGGATCATTCGCTATCCTCCTCGCAACTTTCATCCCCAAGCGCCAGAACCGACCCATCATCCGCAGAATATAAATGAAGATCCACCTCCCTCGTCCCAAACGGAAAGTGCGCATCACCATCACACCTCTCAGGGAGATGGGAATCAAAACCAGCAGCATTCCATCTGTTCCACACCCCACCAAGCGGATCAGGGTTGTAGACGAACATCTCGAGGTCAATGCAAGAATGGCTGCTCATCTTCCCCTCGTCGTGGATTTTACACAGCGTGTATTTCGCCCATTCCGGGCTATTCTCGCCGTGGATTTGGAGACCAAGTCTGGTGCATTTCCCCAGCTCGCATCCAGGACCTTTTGGGTGCTGCAAGATCCGTCGAAGAACAAGAGCCGTCTCCTTGGAACTGACCCAGAATTTCCGGCATTGCTGCCCACTCTGGCTTTTCTTGGGGTTGGGGAGGAAATGCCTCATCGTGATTGTCTCAAAAGGGAAGTCCCTTAAGGCACGTTGGCATTTTGGTCCACGCGGCCAGTCACTGTAGTCGTCATCTGCGCGGTAGAAATTATGGCGATCGGGGTGAACTTCTAAGTGCTTGATTTTTGCAAGGTCCGCGGGGTGTTTTTGTATTAAGTCTCGTAGACCTTTAAGGCCTGAAGCTATGGAGAGCGTGTCTTTTTTGGGGTGGAAGTACCAGCCTTCGCTGCTGGAATACGGTTCTGAATAGCCTTTGAAAACGCGGGTATAGCTTTGGAGGAGTAGTTCTCGGGCTTCGTGGTTTACGATCAATTGGGCAAATGCCGAGTCGAGATCGATGCCGTGCATAGGCGAGTCGTATGATCCCTTGCGCTGATATCGCGGGGTAGCGATCGCGACGTTGCGGGGCCCCGGGTGAGCGTACATCCAAATTTCTCTTCGGAGCTCGTAAGGTAAGTCCGGGAACTGGTGGAACGTAAGAGTTTTCGCATTTTCGAGGGCAACTGTTTTTGCGCTGCTGTGTGGTTTTTTGTTGCGGACGTCGTTGACACCAGCGTCTAGTCTGGGTAAGAGGTCCAGCTGCAGCAGCCCTTTGAGGCTGGGGTTGAGAGAGGGTTCAGGCATCTGAGAACGAAGGATTTTGTTAGCGATGCTAGGCTTGCAGAAGTGCTGACGCTGACAATCCCCGACAGCCTCCAATGGATGACTTACCTCGATCGTGACAGACTCACTGCTGTTAATAGTAGTAATCACTTCAGTCTTCGCTGTCCTCGAAGCGTTTCGCAGTCGTCTCCCGTGAGATGGAGTTGAGAACGATGACATCGAGAGCGAAATCTCAACAGTGTTCTGTTTTGGTGTTGCAGATCTAGTACACATATTTGCAGATCTCTGGTTTGATTTCCAAGCTACAGTGTTTGTGCGTAACGACTCGCGGAGGGGTCTGTGATACTTAAAGATAATGTTTTGGTGAGGCAAGCCCAAAAGTTTTGATCAAAGTCCAGAATGCGCCTCTCAAACGCCACGTCTTCCTGCTATAAATGCACGGGATGTAGAAACGAGGGGTAGTTTTTGAAGCCCGAGAATTGCACTTTTCATTCCAGATTTTAAGTCGCGTCTCTTGTAATTTAATCGTCATGTGGTGGCCAAGAAAGACCCACCTGACCAATGGTTGTACTAAGCTCGGGCGGGGTCAAACGATTGCCATAAACCTTGATCTCAATGGTCCATCGAAACCATCAAAGGCCCCTGAAAATTCCTATCCTATCTTAAAATCTTCGACATAGAACTCAAAAAAACCCATGATCAGCTCGGGAATACCGAGTTCTAAGGCTTCTGCAACAGATCTGAAAAAGAAAGTCGATCATACGATGTTTATTGTTGAGGAAGTACTTCACGTGAGTGGCCCCCTGCATGAAGCTCTGGCCACCTCCAACACCATGTCCTTCTCAGAACCCTGCCAATGAGAAACAAAATCCACGCAACCACAGCCCGACAAGAAATGCCACTTGACGCCCGGCTCCATCAGAGGGAAAGCCACAGGCACAGCTTGCCCATTGACCTTCTTGTGCTCCCCCAGGTAACATGTCCCGTCACCTTCAATGACACACACTCTAACAGACGTTTGACAATTTGAGATTTTCACGAACATTGAGCTCTGCAGATCTCACGATGTCACTCTACCTAAGCTACTACTATACCAAGATTGTATGCATTTTACCAGCAGCACGGAACCGCCCCCAAGATCCCGCTCCCAAATTTTCCAGGCTGAGAGTCTGGACCCCACTGCTCCCGCCTCCACAATCCCTCGCCCCGCGGACAAGCATCTTGACGTCCCCGACCCGCGAAGCGAGCCGCGCCCCTGCTCCCCGATATGCACCGTACAATTCGCGATACGGCATGCTGCGGGTTACTGATCTGGGGGCGGGCAGTGAGGGGCAGCTTGTGCTCGTGGAAGGAAGAAGCGAATTTGATTACGTGCAGATGTCTCGGGCGAGAGAGTATAAGTTTGGTTGGCACGAGTTTTGGGGAAACGGCACAGATGCATGAGGGCGAAGCCACGGGAGCTTGTGTTGTTGTTAGTGGAGGAGAACCCAGCAGCTCGGAATTGTGGCTGGCTGGCTGGGCTCGTCTGTTTCTACTTCGTCCCAGGCGGATGGCAGGCGGGAGAAATCCACGCAAGGACTCTAGGAAACATGCACAGGAAGGATCTGTATAGCTGCTCTGATTCGAGGAAAAACGGGGTTGGGGCATTTGCTTGGGATTTGTTTCGAGTAGCAAGCGCGTGGGCTCACGGCTCATTCTTGTAGAGTTCCGCGGGATTTCTATAAACGCGGTAGAGCATTCCATGGACACTCCGTGGAGACATCTGACGGACGAGTGTCCAGACCATAATCACGTTACGATGAGTCTATAATGAAGGTTATTTTCCTCAATACACCAAATGAGGCTCTCAAGTTATGCAACTAAAAATCCTTCAGAGTAAGTGCGATACGAGTTCACGCCACTCTGTCGGCAACACATTCCAAATTCCCTGAATCTCCCTCTGTACAGTATTTCCCAGCCACCAATTATTTTGCAATTCGGCCCCCAAAGCAAAGAAATGGGCAAGGACAGCCCACGCCCTCGGGCGTTGCTGCTCAACAGCCTCAATAAACCTCTTGGGCGCCAGCACTGCAAAAGCCATCATGCGGCGCGAGATACCCATCGGATGCTCGCCGTTTTGAATCGCAACGCGTGCACTCCCAATATAGTTCAATGTCTTCTCATACGCTTCTCTCGTCTCATCGTCCCAAATCTCTTCACTCCGGATATTCTGGCTCAGTAGCCCCAGGTAAGGCTTCCTGTTCTCGTCCACGGCCCATATATCGTGGTTCTGGAGTCGCGGCTCGGCCATGGCTATGGGGTATATCATTGAATTGGCCAGATCCTGAAATGTAGTAATGGCGGCCCTGTAGATGGAGCCGGCTCCTCGAGACATTTGAAGCCATTCTGTAGGTGGGGAGTACGGTTCCAGTACTCGGTTTTGGAGACTGGCAAAAGCATCGTATATTAGCAGCGTTGAGGCAAAACATACGGCATCCGCGCTCTCTTGTGTTAGTTCTGCGATGGCTCGGCGGTGCTGCTGCAGTGTGAGAGTCACATAATTTTGTCTTGCCGCGATCAGTTCCTGGTTTTGGGGTTCGGATTTGAGGAGGTGAAGCGCGGAGAGTGAGAAGATGGGGTACAGTAAGTTATCATATTGTAATGCGAGTTTTGGGACCTCGACAGACCAGGTCTGAAGGACGGCAGCATTGTGGCATGCTGGGAAGGTGTGGCTCGTGCTTGTGATATAGTGTTGGAGGAGACGCAGCTCTATCTTGCGCCGTCCTTCGCTTTCAGGCAGCGTGAAGCTTTCGGTTTCGAACGCGGTGATGCGTAGCTGGTTGAAGGCGTCTGAACCGATGCGGATAGAGAATGGGCTTTTGTAGTCATCGAGAAGACGGCTATCTCTTTGTTCTATGGGCTCGCGGGTAGCGCTTTGTTGATTGCTTGCAGATATGGAGTTTGCGAGACGGTTATCTCTCTGTTCTATGGGCTCACGTGCAACGCTTTGTTGATTGCTTGCAGGTATGGAGTTTCCAGGGTTTGGCGTCACTTTGTTGTAGATGCAGGACACGCCACTATGGACAGTCAGTGCTGCATCCCTGAATTGCGTGAGAGGAATGCGTGGGCCAGACCTAGGCTGACGCCCAGGAATAGTAGATCCTGCAGGAGATGGACGGGACCTTATCACGATGGCCCTACTTACTGTCTGCCGCAGTCGCCGCATACAGGCTGGGACTCGTCGCACTAGGGTGCTATCAGCTTTCGCATTCCCATCGCCGGCAGTCAGGGCAAAGCCCGGGAGGGTCGATAAGCACTGATACCAGCTGAGAGCGATGTTAAATGCTCACACGGGAGATGCTTAGTCTTTGGTACCTAAACCAGGAGATATCGCTCGAAACTCAGGGTTGAAACGCGGAAAGGGGAGCATATCACGTGACTCGGGAAGAGAGGTACACGTGAGGGCCGACGAAGGCAGAACGTACCTTGACTCTCCGCTCGCGACACCTCTGACACCCATTGCGGCTCTTCTTGTGATACAACCTTGGATGCTTCTTCTTCTCCTTTTCCCCTTGCGTGGATGTGCTTCTCGACCGTGGTTCCATTGTTCGGCTACCGGTGTTCTTCCTTGGCAACGAGAGCGAGAGCGAAAAACGGCGAGACTAGAGTTGTCAAATAAACATAGGATTTGCGTAATGCACGATGGGGTTTCGAGACTTTCTTCCCTTGTTTAAGATCCAGCTATCGATGCCGCGCTGTCATCGTGTGTATTTTGAGGGCGGCAGGGCTCGCGGTTCTTCGCTTTGGTGAGACTAGTGACGAATAGGGGTACGAGGTAGCCAATGAGAAACATCCTGACTGGATTACTCTCGACTTGCGGCGAAGCACTTCTATTTCGGCGCAGTTTGAAGTAAGCTTACTTGTTTTGAGTTCGATATTTATTATTGTTGTTGCTATCAGTTTTTAAAATGGCGAAGCCTTAAGAAAACTCGACCATCGAAATATATTCGACTTACACTTGGCCTCTGACAGCGGCTTTTAAATCAACTCCATTATTGACTCATTTCTTGCTCGAATAGATTGAACACAACTTCCTAGCAGTAACACCGGCTGGGCTTCATCGTAGGTTTTTCTTTTTTCGAGTCTAGAATTCTCTTTGGCCGTCCTAAAATCGGTGGGAGCGGATGGATCTCCCAGATCTGGGCTGAAAATGTTTTCCACTCCCTAAGCAATATTTGATGAGGTATCAGATTATTTCATTTTTGTGGCATACGAAAGTCGTTTGTTGCTTAAGCTTGCTTATCGCATGGCGACGGACCCCTTCATTGGGCTTGTCGAGCCGAGGAGCTCCTGCCTCCAGGTTAAGGAGCGTTATATATTATATTGTTTTGAAGCCCTTGCTGCGTAGCTAGATTCCGTGAAAGAAGCTTGATTTGAATATATCACAGAAATCATTTTGGAATATTCAGCACTGTTACCTTTGAGATTTATCATTCGTTATATTGTTATTGGGTTTGAGCGAGGTTTATATGCCAAGAATGATGGCGGGCATAACTATTCTCTTTCAATCAATTTACGTTCTTCCACTTTGATCGGAAGCTGTCCAGGGATTCCATTTCGGCCGCGGCCCCTAACTGAAACCCTGGGAACGATGGTTAGCAGGGGTTCACTCGCCGAAGACAGGGGTCTGTCCACTTTCTTTTTAGCGCCTAAGGTCAACGTCCTCCCTAACTTTTGTACGTACTTGACTCCGCATCATCTCTCGGTTTTCAGCAGCACTTTCGTTCCACGTGAAGTCATCGTGTGCCTTTCTTGTGACCAAATCCACCTGGGGCTTCACATTCCACCCCACACAATATAGATATATCCAGAAGGAACCCAGCCTATTGCCACGATCAAGGAAACTCATCACGAGGGCATGATGAATTTCTCGAGCCCTCGTGCCTCCTCGATCGGCTTCGATTTATGGTCATTAATCTGTGAAGAGGTTGGCACTTCACGAGTAATGTATTCTCAATGCTTACGATGCATCATAGATATACCATACCGGCACAAAACAAGACCTCTCGAACCTGTGCGGGGTTTCCCGTTTGCTCTGCGACTGTGGCGCTCAATTCCTTTACCGTTACATTGTATTAGACTTCACACCTACAGAAGCGCCCTGGACCGCTATTATACTGCAAGTGCTTATACATCGCAAACCGGCATATCGAAATTATGTCTTTGGGATTTCAGCTACCATCGGCGAAACGTCATACTCGCTGGTAGAGCCTATCAGTGGTTATATCCAAGCCATGGTGTCCCAGGTCACAATTTTAGTCCCCATGCTACCTTTTGTGCAAGAGTTTATGTGAGTGTCAATCCGACAAAAGTATTTATGACAGCTGAACGACTTAGATGGGATACTTATGGCATGATACCGGGCTCTCTCTTGACACTTCTCGCTGCTCAGCCATCCCTGAAGCAGATGGGCATAACCCTTATGTATCCGCCTTTCCACTGGGAACCAGAAATCGGGGACCCTGTAGTACCGGAAGAACTTTACAACAACCCCAGAGTTTCTTCGATCTCAATAATAGCCTCGCCTTTTAGACCGATCGATCTCCAGCAGAAGAATTCTAATCGAGCTAAGATGGTCCGCCTACTTTCAAGCTCGCCCAACCTTTATACTCTCAATCTGGGTCGCAGCAGAAACCTGCCAGAATATCATTCCGAAACAAAACATCTGAGGTTTCCTGAGTCAGCTAATTTGAAAACATTGAGGTCTCTGTCGTTGGAGCAATATACATTTGAGGACGATGGAGTTGACGCCTTTCAACACCATATTGATGCTGGGTACTTGCGACACATCAACTTAGCGGACTGCCGCTATCAATTCCGACTATTTGAGTCTCTTGCTAAACAGCAATTAAGTCTCAAATCCATAGAGATTCAAGACCCATTTATACCTCGACGCTCCACGGAAAGACCCAATCTTGCCTGCTTGGCAAAGCTAGACAAATTTCTTCTGTCGTTCAAGGGATTGGAACGCCTCTCCCTTGCTGATGTCGGCTCTGTTAGGTCAGGCTACGGGATCGATGGCATTCTCCGTCATTCTTCGAGTCTTAGCTATTTAAGACTCGACAACATGGAATGTAGAGCTGGGCACTCCAGTTTGGACTTCACTCCCGCACCATTACCAGTCTGGAAGGACTCTTTTCAGGCTATCATCGAGAATTGTACGCATCTCGAGGAACTTCACATGTATCTCGAGCGAGAGTCTTTGGAAGAGGTTTATATCTCCCTTGATGATGACAAACAAATGGTTGACCATGCTATCAGGATTCTTCTTTTGTTCAAATTCTTCGGCGTTCGAGAACTTTGAAAAGGCTCACAATACATATCCCACTTACGACGCACAATGTCCCAACCGCTAGGCATCCCCGCGTTGACGCCTTGTATGCTAGGGAGGTTGCAGAGAGAGTGTGGTCATCCAAACTCGAAACAGTCCAGATCGTAAGTGGGGCATCGGGCTCTGCGATGGAGGCAAGGCACCCACGAGCCTACGGAAACATCGTTCATTGGAAGATCCAAAAACATGCTGAAGATAGATATGTCGTCACAGATTTATCTATTGATCCCAAGGAGAGTATGTATAGGCGGTGGAGAAAGCTCCTGGGTGAACCGGTTCTTCCGCCAGAGAACAACCATGAGAGGGCACGGTGGGAGGAAGATATTCGGAAGAGGGTCATTGAGCATAGTGCATCTGCGCCAAATAGGCTTGTTTGAAGGCAAGGAGATGGAGAGGTACTTGCTGTCAATTGATGACAGGGTGTACTATCACGCCGCTCTATTACAGCGGCGCTGCACGCGGGTTATGAAAATAGCCCTGCATCTGCCAGTCCCCCAATTCAAAGTGATGGCACTGTGTCCACGTCAACTTTTACTTCCTAAAATGACCTGCGAGTGCAGAATGCGGGGTCACCGACTTAAACATTTGAACAATTATGGCCTAATTATTATATTCTTTATCTACCTACTCTTGTAAAGCCTTCCAGCATAGTATTCCGCTTCACGAGGAAGTCCAAGATAGTTCAAGACTTCCTCTAAACCCAAATTCGTCACATCTTGGTCAATGGCAACTTCCAGAAACCCCTCCAAATCCTCCCTCTTGATCGTATCAGAGAACTCGACCAGTCCAACGCATAACCGAATCCAACTTTGAACCCGTTCCGGTGAAAGGGTCATCTCATGCTGCCTAAACTCCACCGTTTTCTGTTCATCGACGCTCAGAAGCTCTTTTATCGTGACGGCGCTGCGTAGCTTCGCTCCATGCTTTCGCTCCACTGGCGATATGTCTGCCACCAGTTCCTTCATGGTACCTTTGTTGCCTTTCAAGATTCGAGTGAGACCCTCGCGTACTGTGCGGAGTCTGCCTCTGACTTTTGTTGTCATCAGAGAGGATTGTCGAATTGGCGGACAGTGAGGATTATTGCGTCGATGCAACGGATGTATCTGCTCAAGTTGTGGCTCGAACGTAAAATAGGTCGCCATCAGATTCTGCGCTATATTTAAGTCAAACCCCTTAGGTCCGTTTCCGACGTGGACATGCAAAGCGCAGGTATTATTGCATGTCAATCTGTACGCGTTTGACAGAAGAGAGCATACGAACTTCACCTCCGCCAAGGCTTCGCTAAAATGCCGGAGAGACAATCTCAGTGGGCAGGTACCGATAACCATAGGCTGTTGCTTTTATAGTATCTTCCTCCTTAATACCCCACGCTCGAGGGTTGTCAGGTTTCCATGCTTTAGATGTGAAGCTGTGCATTGACGCCTCGGCAGCGATTCCAGCTTTTTGTAGGGTGTTGACGATATGCCGGCGCGAATTGAGCCAGAGCTCAGTAGGTGCATCTCCCATATCAATGCCGCTTCCAGCTCGAACGTCCCCCTCGTCCGGATCATAGTTTTGGTCGGCGGGAATAGTTGCAAGCCCGAACTCTAACTCGATGCCGAAGGTCAAGCGATCTTTTGGATCAGATTCAGTCCCTTCTGGAAAATACCAGGGCACTTTTGGCCTCGACATTTTGTATGATGAGAATTAAATGTAAAAGAAGATTGTGGAGTTACACGTCAAGAGGCTGGGCCTGCCTTTGTTGCGTTCATATTTCCTTTGATGCAAGACACAAAGAGCATACAGCAGGTTTTCGTGCAACACATAGTGGACGGCAAGCTTTGTTCTTCCCCCGAAATATTTAACTACAAACAAAACCCCCAGTATCGGTAGCGAGAAGAAAAGGAATTTGAGGGAAGTAACTGTAATTCATAGTTTTGGTATGCAAGTTGCACGAGGGAGGGGGCGGGAGCTGCAATAACGAATATTAACATTAATTGTCGTGATTGATGGCAGTTTGCATGAAATGAGAAAAGTATCTGTGGCTCCATTTACCAAGTCAGAGACATGCCATAATTATTATTACTACTTTCCCTGGGTATCTTCGTTGGTTGCTGCGCGGAAATTGAGGACTGGCTTGATAACACGCAGCTGCTGACAGAATTTACCATGTGGCCGGTCCGAAAGTCTCCCCATCTGCAACTACTTTCCTCACAGCGGAGTAAGTAGCATCCTAAGACGTCCTATCAGTACTCATGCAATCTCTCATAAACTGGAAGTTTTGCTTACCGTTGTTTCGTATACAGCGACATTACCCCACCATTGCGGGATGGTAACGTTCGGCAGCGTGATAGCAAAAAAAATGATTATCGTTGATATCACAAGTCCCGAGTCCAAGCCCGCAGCCGTCACATAATTATACGTCTGCCACCACCCTGGCCAGCGACGCTTGATCCAGTAGTTGAACGTGAGCCCCACGATGACCCACGATGAGAAACTGAGAGGTGTCGCTGGAGGCAGCCATGCCATCGCACCGAGCATTACGGGTGCGTTTAGGAGACGAAGAGGCGATCGTGGAAAGAAGCGGACGATAATGTAGAAGAGAACTGGTAACAAGGCGCCTAGAAGCCAGTAGTACTGGATTGCGCTGTAGATTGACCCTGGTCCGAACATTCGCTGAGGTCCAATTACACCTAAAAAGCGTCAGATGACGAAGGGATCGGAATTTTGAGAGATATCTACCCCATGTGATGCTAGATGAGAAAAACGTCTTCCCATTGGGACAGGTAAAGTGGGCGGATTGAGTTCTAAGCGTAATTAGCCATTTGTGGGACTATGGTCGACTCGGGGCTAGTAAAACGTACGTCGTGCAGATTTCGGGGATGCTTCCAAGTGCCCAGTTCATGACAGCAACTTGGACAAAACAAGCCCAAATGCTCGCGACAATCTGGCAAGTGAAGACCGTCTTGGGTGGGATTTTCATGTAATGGGCCATCTGAGTAATTGTCAGCAGACATCCTCTCCCCGAGTATGGGCGATGCGAACCTTCAAGTCGCCGCAGTATGTTTGTCTATTGTTAGGTTAGAATGAATTCATTTTCCAGAGTGAGAGTTTGAGACCCACGCTTGACCTAAAGTAATGGTGCTAAACACTTTGAATATCATGACACCAATGGGCTTCCCGGGGATCATGAATCCGGCCAGGAATGGTGAAATGACATTTAGCGCTACAAGACCAATTAGATCTACACACCTGCGACATTAAATAAGCACTGAGCTACTTACAAAGCATGATGTTTGTTGTGGCGTAAATCATGGAAGTGGGAATCTGAAGTTGTTAACAAATAAGCGTTTCATGAAGGAATAAGAAGCCCACAATGAACACCATTCCTATCAAGTTAGAGACGAAGAACGCCCACCCTGATCAAAAAATTAGATTCAAATAACGCTAACATGTTTCAGCTTCACTTACAAGGCATCTGAGCGGCGTAACCCAAAACCGCTGCCAGACCGAGGGCCAATGAGATCACTAGCAGAGCCACATACCACCAATCCGGAGCCTCTGGATACTTCTTCATCAGTTTCATGTGAATGTCAGGCTCTTGATTTCTCGCTGTCTTATATCTGTACACTATTTCCTTGCCATTGAAAATGACTGTATGGACGATAGCGGCTGTGAGAGCAGCGAAAGAAAGCCCGTAGTTCAAGAAAAAGCAAGGCGCTAAGAACATGGGCGAATATTTCTTGTACTTCGCAAGGTCAAAGGTATATTCTGGTGTGAGAATGTTTTGGACAGTGTAGAATCCGCCGGTATTGTCAAATATTGAAGAAGTGTTGATAGGAAGGTAGTCGGAGTAGCTGTCATGTGATAAGTCGAGGCCGAACGATCTGGAAGTAGCGGAAGACTTACAGAGCTCCTGTATATGAGATACCGATCGAGGAAATAATGACGAAAACTACTAGACCAACGAGGGTGTTAAGATGGGCGTGTGCAGGGGCGAGAAGTGGGTCCTGAAGGTATCCAGAAATGTATCTAGACATCTCAGCACAAAGCCCAATCTGCATCAACACTGACTTACGTGAAGTCGAACGTCAGAGGAATCAGCGACAATCCAGTAAAACCGCCAAATAGTTGATTGAGAACAACGTTATTCGGCTTGATCCCTAATTCGACGTTAGCTTGGTGCTCAATCAGATTCCTCGGGAGGTAATTACACGTGACGAATGCAAAGACTGACAACCCTTGCCACAGAACACCTGGGATCCAATACCATGCAAATGAGCCCATCATAACATATGCGAAGTAACGATAGCGAGAAACTTTCCAACCACTCGACTTTGATGGGTCTGATTTAGATTTATCGTGGAGTGCCCATAGCAAAGAAGTATTTGAGAGTTGACCAGGCCAAACCATGGCAGAAGGCCTATGTATTGGGTGAGTAAAGCACACTTGTAGGTTTCTGGGATAGGCTTACCAAACAAGAAATCGTCGAAACATGCCGGCTAGGGCGAGTCCAATAAGTTGACTGCTAAGGGTGAAAAGCAGCTGGAACCCCCAGCCCAGATCGATGTCGTAAAAGTCTAGTTAGATGTTAAGGGATCATCTTTTGAGGTTTTAAATAGAGTAAGAGAAACGACCTTTTCCTTTCAGTGCCAGTAAAGCATCAGTACAATATGCATAACTAATGGAGACGCTGTTTTTATGTCAGTGGCTAACCTTTGCATTGGATCTGCGCAAACAAAGGTTTTTCCTACCTAGCCATGAGCTATCAAGAAAGTCAGCAAAGCCTAGAGAAATGATTTGAGCCAGTACTAACTGTCACGACAGTATGTTCTTTGATATTGAACGGCCCAGTATTGAACGTCCACGTGACTCCAAACGTCTGGAACACTTTCATCGGAATAGTCTTTTCCCAGATCACACCCAGTGGGTATACAAGTCTGCATGTTATCAGCCAGGAAGCGGAAGTCAGGGATCTGAATACTCACAACAATACAACGACTGGTGGAAATGAAATAGCTGGGCTCCTGCAAATACTTGGTTAAGAACTTCACTGCAAGAGCAAATTTCGACGAACCTCATGCTCAAAAACATGTTCAATCCGGCGCCGACGGTTACAAACAACATTCCCAGAATCCACGCACGAACAGTATTCGCAGGCTCACCACCATCAATAGGTCGTACCGCCGCCTTCACTTCCTCGTATGGCGAATCCTCTGCGAACGCAGCTTCGGCGGTTTTCATCGCCTCCGTATCGCCTGTTTCTGTCGCATTGTGCAGAATATCAATCTTATCTTGGGGCAAATTAGGATCGAATTGATGGGTTTTCGCAAATTTTGGCAAATCCTCTGCTGCTGCCGTGAGCTCGGCATCTTTCCCAGAAAATCCTTTCTTCTCGGTCGATGTTGGTGTGACTTCGGCTTCTGAGTTGGATCTGGAGATGCCCTCGATGCCCATTTCTGTTGGTGTTGGATCATTGCGAGAAGACCACGGGGTTCGAAGTTTCCAAGCCATGGCGTTGGCGACCAAGGATAGCCAGCGAAATTGCAAAATTCAGGAAACGCAACAAACAATACGAGCACATGTGAAACTCCTCAAAAAGAACCCCATTCTGAGCGGCCCACCTTCAGTATATAATGTCTAGTCCCATCCCCTGGGACAGTTCTTGGCATCGCGATCGTATCACTCATATCAAGCTTTTGACGCAACGTCGTACGAACCCACTCCATAGAACGATAAGGGACGCAACCAAACCCATCTCCGGGTAAATGATTGAGTATCCCTATCTTCGAGGTGGGAATCCGAGAAGTCAAAAGACCCAGCAAATGATAGCACCTGCCCGAATGGGCGCTATGGGTATCCACCGGCAGGGGTGGCGGATATGGCTTCAAAAGTGGCGGTAGGATGCGGGGTCCTCAATTGACCAATCATCATCAGCCCCGCTTCCTCGGATCCCTACCTATGCTACGGAATGAAGCAAAGACTATTTGCACACGACTGAAGTCACATCTTCTACATACTGTCAAAAACGGTGCTGCAAAAAGTGTACTGAAGGGAGGTTGTCTCAGGAAAATGTGAGACAATACTAGCCCACTTTCGTTCAGTAAAGAGACTCCAAGGCCAAGGGCCACTGCGCCCTCATACTATACACCGCCATGAGACAAAGAATCGAAGCAATCCGTTCGGATCCCAACTACGACATCCGCCAATTCATAGATACCGTCGCCGCAGACATCCGCGACCTAGAACGCTTCCACAACATCTCCATCTCTCCCACGCGCCGCGCGCGTTTCGAGGAATACTACAAATCCTCTCTATCCTCCCTCCAAGACTTTCCGTTCCAACATCTCAACCAGGATGGGAAGATTGATTACCTGCTCATTCAGAACTTTCTGGAGAGGGGGTTGCGGCAACTGGGCTTGACTGCCGAGAAAGATGAGAAGACGGAGCCGTTGCTGGGCTTTGCGCCAGGGATTGTAGGGTTGTGTGAGGATAGGCAGAATATGAAGAAGATGGACGGGAAGAAAGGTGCACAGGATGTGTTTGAGATTGAGAAGTTGATTGCTGAGACCAGGATTAAGATACTGGCGGAGGAAATCACGGTGGATAAAACGAGTGCGTATCGGGCCGCGAGGACGGTTGATGAACTGCGAGCGCGGCTAGAAGAGTGGTACGGATTTTTCAGTGGTTATGATCCGCTATTCTCGTGGTGGGTGAAAGATCCTTATGCGAAGGTCAAGAAGCAATTGGAGGAACTTCCGGCAGTGATCAGGAAGACCTTGGTGGGAATTGACCCAGAGGATAACGACGCCATTGTGGGGGATCCAGTCGGACGGGAGGGACTACTTGCGGAGCTTGAAGCAGAGATGATTCCGTACACGCCCGAGGAATTGCTAGAGATTGGAGAGTCAGAGTATGTGTGGTGTGAGGCCGAGATGAAGAAAGCCTCGAGGGAACTGGGGTACGGGGATGAGTGGCGAGATGCGTTGGAGTACGTGAAGAATTTATATGTTGAACCGGGCAGTCAGCCTGACTTGATCCGTTTCCTGGCCCATGAAGCAACGGAATATGTCGAGAAGCACGATCTAGTCACTGTGCCGCGGATCGCGAAGGAGAATTGGTGCATGCTGATGATGGCGCCCGAGAGACAGAAGGTCAATCCATTTTTCCTGGGCGGGACGAATATCATCGTGTCTTATCCCACAGACACAATGGAGCACGAGGATAAGATGATGAGTATGCGGGGAAACAACATCCATTTCTCGCGGTCGACGGTATTCCATGAAATGATTCCCGGGCATCATCTGCAGTTCCACATGATGGTTCGGTATAAACCACATCGCAATATGTTTACCACGCCTTTCTGGATCGAAGGCTGGTCCTTGTATTGGGAAATGATACTATGGGATAAGAAGTTTCCCAAGACTCCCGAGAATAGGATTGGGATGCTTTTTTGGCGTATGCATCGTTGTGCCCGGATAACTTTCTCACTGAAGTTTCATCTCGGCCAAATCAGTCCACAAGAATGCATCGATTTGCTGGTGGACAAGGTTGGACATGAACGTGCGACTGCTGAAGGAGAAGTTCGCAGGTCGTTTGCCGGCGATTATAGTCCACTGTATCAAGCTGGATACATGCTTGGTGCTCTGCAGCTATACTCGCTAAGAAAGGAGTTGGTGGAAAGTGGGAAGATGAAGGAAAAGGAATTTCATGATCGGGTTTTGCAGGCGAATATGATGCCCATTGAGTTGCTGAGAGCATTTCTCAAAGATCAACATCTCAGCACAGAATTTAAACCCTCGTGGCGGTTCTATGATGGGAGGTGAGTTCTGTGGCACGGCGTAAAGTCCAGATCTTTGATCCGCCCGCTATACACTGCCGCAAGCAAACAAGCGCGAAGATTCGCGAAAGGCGGTACGAAATTGGAGACCAACAAAGAAATGTACATATCGATCTCGGTTGGGCGAGGGAACAAAGCAGCCGAAATACTTCCTCGAAGATTTTCGAGACGGACAACGAATAGACAAAGGGAATACTATTTGTCAGAAGAAAGACCCCCAGTTCGCAGAAGCCTGCCTCTGAATTTACACTGTAGCTTCGCCAATTCACCAATTTGACATTGATATAATATTGTATACTCGCAAAGATGGCAGATCAGCCATAGCTTCCGTGGTATATACCACCCTCGAACCCCGAAAAGCCTCGTCTCACTTTTGGCGTAGAGCTCGAAATGTCGATCGCCAGCTTAGTTGAAGGCGAAGAAGACCCTGACCCAGAAGACCCGCGAAGCGTCGACTTAGGGGATGTCCAGTGGGACGCAAGTTGGATCAACGGGCAGCGCCTTGTGGCCGACACTCTCATCCAACACGGTATTGCCGCCGAAGTGGTGCCCGCGCCGGGTGACCAAATCTACCACTTGCAGAACCCCAAGGCCTGGATTGTGAAGATCGACAACGCGGTCAAAAACAAGGAGCCTGAGGATCTTTCCTTTTGGTATTATCCCATTGAAGTTATTTCGCCGCCCTTGTATTATACGAAAGCAGGGATTGAACAGGTGAAATATGTGATGACTTTGTTGACGAATACATATCGGTGCGGCACAACGACCGGCTTGCACGTTCATGTTGGCAATAGCGACAAAGGGTTTCCTGCTGAGGTCTTTCAGATACTCCTAGCGACGTATATTGCTTTTGAGAAGCAGTTCGAGCTGATTCACCCGCCCTCGAGGATAGACTACATTGGGATGTGCCCCAGTCTGCAACGCGGATCCGAGTTGATGGTCGGGGATATTGAGGGCTTTGAAGACCAGACTGTTCGAGGCGCTGTTAAATGGTTTCTGGACCCCAACAATTGCGATTTACGTACACTTTATAAAGCTAGTACCCCGCGTGATGATCTTGGCGACCGGTCCCTTGTCAATATTGCGCCTTCAATTGATGATAAAATTCTCAAGCATACAGTAGAGTTTCGGCAACACGCTATGACGTTTGATCCTATTGAGACGGAGCATTGGGTAAGATTCTGCGTGGGCCTTCTGGAGTTTGCCGATACTGCCCCGAAAGCTCTCGTGGCAGAATTCATAGAGAAACATCTGGGCCTGACGCCGGAAGAATTTGGGTTGGAAGAGCTGCTTAACTTGCTGGGAATGCCACGCGAAGCGATATATTTTGCTAAAGCAGATGGCATTGTGATGCACAGGAGAGGCGAGCAAAAGTAGGACAGCGAATTGCAAATGTGACAAAAAACGGGGATGAAAAGGAAGGTTCTTTGTGGGTAGATGATGGGAATTCGGAGACGGCGCAGTCTGTTTTTATGTGCCAGGTTGACTGTACAGAGCTTGATATACAGAGATATAGTACAAATATACAGGTGTGATTAAAACAATCAAGAAGACGCCTCTTCTTTTGCTGGTACAGCGTCCTCGTGCTTGGAAGGTCCGGAGGCGTTCTCCTGGGAACTCATTTGAACAACATCGTCGCTATCGGCTTTTTGGCCCTCGACATCCGCATCTTGCTCAGACGCAACTGTCTCTTCTGCAATATCGGCAGCAGACTCCTCCCCATCTGCATCGTCTTGTCCGGCATTCTGCGAACGATCCCACCAGTCGCCCTCCTCTAATAAGTTATTCGTGAGGAGCACCCTTTTTGCTGTATGAGTATACCGTTTGGCTGGCACCGGCCTGCCCTTGTCCGTAGAATACATCCGAACCACTCTATCCTTAGCATCCACCCTCCGATATGGGTTTGCTACAATTGTCCCTGTCCCAAAGGACTCTGCTAAGTTGTACACCGAGTTTACGTATTCTTCTTGGGTGCCTAAGCGGTCTGTTCGAATGGGTTGCAGGGATAGCTCGCTTCTCCTGCCACCGGTTCGCCCAGAGTCGATGTGCGAGTAGGCTAGCTGCCAGTCCTCGAACTCAAACATCAGCGTTCGCTTGGCTTCTCGGCCTACAAAGAGGTATTCCACCTCGTGAAAATTCTTGTTGGAATCTATGCCGAGCTTTTCGAGATCGGGCGTCTGGCATAGGTGTTTTGAGATGCGCATTTGGAATGTAGGGGGCAGATCCAGTCGTCGGCCTTCGTAGGTCAAATTGCTGGCTGCGAGAAACTCTTGGATACCCGTTGATTGTAGCAGGTTGTGATTTAGACTACTGAATGTCTTTTGATTAAAGCGAATATCCACTGCTTGCTCCGGAAGCATAAGATCCGTACCCTCTTCTCGTACTACGGCACGTAATAAGGACAACTTCAGTGCCTTAGTCTTGTCTTCGACGTCGAAGATCATTTCGAGTGGTGGGAACGCCGACAGAATACCTGCACCAAGGGACTTCTTGGACTTCGAATCGTAAAGAAACGGATTGGGCTGGAAATGTAGTACAAGTATTTCTTTTTGCGCGCCGCCTTTGGATTTTACCTGAGCGCTTTGTAAGACATTGGAAATGTTTGGCAAGGCGGTGTTGAAAGTCCGTATAACCCGATTTGAGATTTCGAATGGAGATTTGGGCCAAGTTTCTGGATTAGAATTGGGGTGGTTGTGAAGGACGGTGCCGATGATTGCCGAGGATGCAGTCTTATATTTCCTTGTCCAGTATTTGTCTGATGGCACAGAAGTGTCCGTCGTTCCAGTTACCTTGCGATTTCCTCTCTCCTGCAATGATTTCTTCTGGGAGCCAGAATGGGCGGTGGTAGCAGTACTGCTGATGGGTTCCACAGGCGTGTTGCTAGTGGGTGTGCTCATAGGCATCTCTTTGGGAATTGGAACCGTCCATCTGGTCCACTGACGAAGTCTATCCCGCCAAGGCAGTCCGTCTATAACTGCGTACGGAGTCAATGAACTACTGTTGACAGAACCCGATTCGTTTATCTTGCATGCTAGTCGGTATTGTTGCCTGTTTGAGAAATTCTTGGCTGTAACGAGGAGGCGACGCACAACGCTCGCACGATTCGATAGCCACACATCCGTCCTACTAGTGAGGCAAGATATGAAGAGCTATAGGAATTAGAAAGATTAGATCAACGGCAATGAATACGTACCTCGGCTTTGAGAAGACCACCGGTCTTTGGGTTTCTTGTGATTGCAGTGTTCGTTAAACGGCCAAGTTCAACCAGGGCTTCGTCGTTGAAGTTACGATCGATCCATCGTTGTATCTTTTGGCTATCAATCGCATCTTTTGACGGTGGCATGAGGTCGGCGAGGGAGAGCTGTAATTGCTGTACATTCCCTAACATGAACTCGAGCTGCTTGACGACAGCCGCACATTTAGCTCTAGAAGAGGTAATTTGTATCACCCCAGTTTCGAAATCGGAATCGAATATCTCTTTCGGGCCGGACAGATAATCTGCTTTCATACTTTCTAAAACCATACTCTCTGCAGGAGAATTGTCAGTTTCTACCACGCCTATAAAGGGAGAACATACTTGAGAGGAGATGTAGATCAGAGGGGTGTATTTCGATCTCCTGGCACCCAAAACCATAATCAACTTCGGGAATTTCTAATTTCCAAGAATCGCCCAGCAGTCGCATGATGACACGCTGCTTAGTAGTATGGGAGGCCAGCGCATGACCTCGAAGCGATCTTTTGGTGCTCTGGTCTTCAGATTCCCCATAGTCTGGCAGCCAGGGCCCGATTTTGAGAACACGCCCGTAGCCCAGTGGCGTTGTATCCACGGCCAAAGAATCGGCTCCTGCAGCCTCTTCCTTCTTCGCGGAGCGTATATAGCTCGCCAGCTGGGGACCCGTAAACGAATCCTGCAGAAGCTTGACAAGTTTATTAAGCTCATCCCAGCCCTGGGGCTCCTGACTAGCCTTTGGCCTGCACTCATTTATGTTCCTGTTGACTTCATCCTGGCCGATCAGACCCTTCTCGTCTCCCACCCTTGCCAGTATGTCGATATGCTCTGCATCTTCCTCCTTTTTTTCCCCCCTGGCGCTGTATCTGCGGATCTTTGATTCTCGAAGAACAATAACTTCAGCCGGATCCCCCAGGTTCTTTGCGCCTATCAACTCTCGCTCATTGAAAGACGTGTGCCCTAGATGGCCAGATCTGTCTCCCAGCTTTTCTTCGACAGCTCTATACCGCAGAAAGGATTTGGGACCACGATTTGTCGTAAAATGCGAAAGGGGCACAAGAGTCCTCCGTACGTGCTCCGGGCGCTCTACTGCTTTTGAGTCCGTCGATTGAAATGCGGCTTGCATTCGTGATGGTAGAGGCCGCCGTGCCAGACGCCGCTGGCAGCTCAAGCATATATGCGGCGTTGAGGCTTTCCGGGTGATCATATATGCGATTGTTGTGTGGTCTTGAGATCCAAGAGCTTCGAAAGTTTTTTGAAGGCATCGGCGGAAAGGCAAGCGAGGGCCGACAACGCGTGAAAGGGCTCCAGTCGCGTCTCCCCTCCGCATCTTCCTCATTCTATTATCACCAACCATAATTTGTGGCTTTGCGTCTATTGTGTCTAAAGTAATAAAACAATCACATTATAACCTCCAATATGGCGCCTTCTACTTCGAAAAAACGTCGCCCAGTATGTCCTTTGTCCGCGCAAATGCATCAACTAACAATCCCAGATCCAAGAAGAATCCGAATCCGAAGAAGAGCCCGCACCCCGCACCCAAAAGCGCAGAGCAGTCTCGGAAGACGATAGCGAGCGGGATGAAGAAGAAGCAGGAGGCGACGATATGGACGTAGATGGTGAAGGATCGATGGACCAGGCTGTGAAGAAGCTGGTGCGATACGCGTTGGCCTGCGAGTACCAGCGCGTAACCATCAAACGAGCGGGAATATCTGAGAAGGGTCAGTACATTCCCTCCAGGCTGTTGTTTTGGCGCTGATATCGGTAGTTCTTGGGAACCAACCGCGGGCGTTCAGACGGGTGTTTGATCTGGCGCAGAAGCAGCTGAGGACTAAGTTTGGTATGGAGATGGTTGAGCTGCCGCAGAGAGAGAAAGTTACTTTGAAGGCGAAGAGATGTGAGCATTTACGGATCTTTTTGTTGAGTGATGCTAATTTCTACAGCTGCTGCAAAGTCGAAAGGAAATTCAAAACCAACCGCCTCATATATACTCACAACGACCTTACCTGCGAATTACCGCACCCCCGAAATAATCAGACCATCACTGGTCGGCAGCGAAGACGATGAAGCCGCCTACATTGGGATATGCACTATGATTGTAGCCTACATATCTCTGAGCGGGCAGGAAGTGGTACAGGAAGCGAAGTTGCAGAGAGCGCTCGCACGACTGAATATAGACAAGAATACACCTCTCGGCAAAACCGATCTGCTGTTAAAGAAAATGGCCTCGCAGGGCTATATTTGGAAAGTTACGGATAGAGCGGATGGCGAGGAAACAGTCGACTATCGATTGGGACCAAGGGGCAAGATGGAAATTGGGAAGAGGGGCGTGAGGGGGTTTGTGAACGAGATTTATGGGGATAATGGCCCAGAAGATCTCGAGAAACGGCTGAACAGGAGTCTGAATATGGATGTTGCGAAGATTGACCACGTTAATGGAGCAAATGATGCTGCTGAGGAACAAGATCCTGACGAGCCGAATGGAGAGCCGAATGGAGGGTCGAGTAGAAGGCCCGGTAGGAGGCGGAGAGCTGATGACGAGGATGATGATTGATGCTTTTGATATATTTAGAATATTGGCCGGCAATATAGGCTACTTTATTTCTTAATGCATGATTGCTTCGACATCTGGAAGACGTCTTATAATTTTCACCTTGAATTGACTGCTTGCAGGGTATCTTTTGTATTGTTCATGGCGGTTTCCTTGACCTAAGTTTCGCACGAAGCTTTCTTCCATCTGACCCTTCCACATCTCCAGCCGTAAAGAGCCATCCATGCATCTCCATTCTATCACTTCGTCCTCAAAGGCCATGGTATTCGTAAACCTCTCGCCCCAGACTCCCAGACCCCCAACCTTTAAAACCCCCGTCTCATAATATAGTCCCTTGGTTTTTCTTCAATCCTGCACCTCCGGCGGCTTCCCAACCGGCTGAATCATTTTCTGCACACCAATTAGCCCTCATCCCCAAACTCTCTCCTCTCTTCTCCTCTACCCTCCCACGCCCCGCTCCCATTTTCAAAACTCACCTCAATAATCCCCGCCCTAACCTTCTCCCTACACTCCCCCATCCCAATCGCCATATAACTAAGCAACGGCGGATGACCAACATAGCTCGCGCAGCTGTCGCGTTGGATGTTGGATGACCATTCGAATTTTGTCGTGTCGGCGTGGCCGGTGCCTACGTAGCGGGCTTGGAGCTGCTCGAGCTGTTGTTGGGCGCGGAGTTTGTCGGCCTGGGGGTTGTTAGCTGGGATTTGAGGGGGGTTAGAAGAAGGAAGAAGGAAGGGGAGGGGGTGCGCGGGGG
>QGMK01000545.1:0-22067 GCA_007825345.1 Lachnellula suecica
GCAACAAAAGCCCCCAAAAAGAGCCTCACCACCCGACCGATCACCCCCAATCTCTGTGGCCGTAAATTGACAGGCAATCCGCCCCGGCTACCAGAACAGCCCAGCGGAGCAGTCTACCAGGCAGCCATATCCATACATCCCTCCAGCGATCCCAAATAACCTGTTTCGCGGTCTAATAAAGCATTATTAGACGAAGCCTGCCGAGCCGCTTGACTCAGCGCCTCGAATCGCGACGTATTGGCTACTAGCTCTGCACTAGTATAGCAAAGAAGACTCGAATGAGACGGGGGGTGCCGGATCGGCCCGGACATGACCCAAAGAGGTACCAAGGTCTTGGGTTAGATAAAGACAGCGGGGTCTGACTAGTATAAGGTTTTCAAAAAGGCTTAGCAACAGCTTGAACGAAAACGAACTTCGCACGCGGAGGCCGAGACTCTTGGTGCTGTACCAGACCCCTGAAGGGTTCGTCCCGAGTCCCCGGTTTAGAAGCGCGAGCTGTTCCACGTGGCAGCTAAATATATTAATTTAAGGGGAAGCGGGGCGCAGTGTTCCCGGTCTGGGCACGTAAGGCGAGGCAATGTATATGTGACATAAAAGTGGAAACAGAAAACTCGTACGTGATTTCCTTACCAAACGGATGGAGAACGAGGTCATGAACTCTGCGGCAGACAAATGCAGGGGAGTGGATTTCGGAGAAAAAAAAGCCCCCAGCTTACCGAAACGGCACTTAATGCATGCAGACCGAGTCCGCAGTCCTGGGATGGAGGCTTCGGGCTTCGGACGAAAGTCCGTTTTCGAGAATAGTATCTTTACGAAGGGTTTGAGTCTGCATATGCACAGTTTCGGAGAATAGGGGGACATGTAGAGTACATACGCTGATGCTTTGCCTATCCTACAGAATTGACTAGCAGTGGACCCTTATCCTCCTCTCAACAAATGAAAAGTAATGCTGTGGTGACTGTCATACGGCCCCAAAATAGATATTCTGACTAATAAGACATGAATGCTTCTCTTTTCGTCACCACCTCGCCGAAACGCCTCTTCCATGAGCAGTGATTATCTCTTCGATTTTCGGCAGCTACGCTATAGCACCTCCACTCTGAGGCGGCTCCTTTGTATCGCCCTTGTCTGGTTCGGTACCAGGAATTGGTGGAATGCCTGGTAATTGACCGCCGTCTAGACCTCCCATAGGAGGAACTCTGATGTTGCCGCTGGGCATGATGGTTTTGCCGTCTAATTTCTCCCCTTTGATGACCTTGAAGGCTTCCTCTTTGTCCAAGGTTTCGTAATCCACCAACGCCTTAGCAAGATATTCCAGTTCCTTACGCTTGCTCTTGAGAAGTTTCGTCGCCCTTTCGCGGGATTCTTCGATTAGACGGCGCACTTCGGCTTCGATTAGTAGCTTTGTGCCTGCTGACAATGAATCGTGGTTGGATGCAAGATCAACATTCCCCAGTTTTTCGGACATGCCAAATGATGTTACCATAGCATACGCGAGCTGTGTCGCTTGCTGAAGATCCTGTCACACTCATATTAGTGCTGCTAGATACAAGACTATAGGGAAGTAATTCACTTACAGAGGCGCACCCACTGGTGACTTTGCCTGGACCGTAGATGAGCTCTTCGGCAACTTTTCCTCCTAGGCATATATCGATGTGGGCTTCGTACTCGTCCATTCCCTTTGAGTATTTGTCCATTTCTGGTAGGTGCATTGTCATACCAAGAGCTCGCCCACGTGGCATAATTGTGATCTTGTGTAAAGCGTCGGCTCCAGGTGTAAACATTACGCAGAGCGCATGGCCAGCTTCGTGATACGCAGTCATTTCCTTTTCCTTCTGAGTGATGACCTTGCTCTTGTTCTCTGCGCCCATCATAACCTTGTCTTTGGCCCATTCGAAGTCAAACATCGAGACTGCCTTCGCTTTAGCCTTGCTAGCATGTACAGCTGCCTGATTGATAACATTTTCAAGCTCGGCACCCGAAAACCCAGGCGTCCCTTGTGCAAGCTGTTCGAGACTCACGTCATTACCAGCGACGACGTTTTTCATATGATGTTTAAGAATCGCCATTCGCCCACGAACGTCAGGAAGAGGTACAACAACGTTTCGATCAAATCGTCCGGGTCGAGTTAAAGCCTTGTCCAACAACTCGGGAAAGTTAGTGGCCGCCAAGATAATAACACCGCTATTCTGCTCAAAGCCATCGAGTTCCGTTAGAAGTTGATTGAGAGTCTGCTTAACATAGGCGGCATCTCGGGCATTTCGCTTGCCTCCAATAGCGTCAAGTTCATCGATGAAAACAATGGCAGGGGATTTGCCCTTGGCAGCGGCAAAGAGTTCACGAACTCGCTTCGCGCCCACCCCAACGTAGACTTCATCGAACTCGCTTCCAGACATAAAAAAGAAGGGGACGCCAGCCTCACCCGCAACGGCGCGAGCAAGAAGTGTCTTTCCAGTACCGGGAGGACCAACCAGTAGGACACCCTTCGGAAGCTTCCCACCAAGGGTAGAAAATTTCTCTGGGTTCTTGAGGAATTCTACAAGCTCTTGAAGTTCTTCTTTGGCCTCGTCGCAACCATGCACGTCGGCAAATCTGACATTTTGGTGTTCTGCTTTGGCCTCATTGTCTGTTTTCCCTCCAGCGCCAGCTTTCTTGAAAGAGCTGAAAGTTTCGAGGATAAGTGCGACTCCGACCATAGACAGATAAACGACCAGACCAAAATAGAAAATGAATTTGATCCATTTAAAAACGATCGAGCCAATGGTTTCTTCGACGACGACACGGAGGGGAGAGTCTGCTGTGCCTGCAGTACCTTGGTTCCGAGCCGTGGAAAGATTCGCGCCTTGACTTTGAGCAGCAACCGCTTGGCCAATAGCCTGCAGTTGGGAGTTGTTCAGGTTGCCTGTCTGTCCAGCAATTGCATTGCTCGCTGTGCCGACAGCGCCTAGAGCTCTGTGGTAGGCATTTTCACAAGCAGCGTTTGACGCAAAGGAATTCGTTTGATATCTTTCAACAACAATTGCAGGCATGTTGGCGCGTATCAAGGCCTGGTAAAACGCATTTTGGGCGGTTGCGCTAGTTGGGTTCCTGTTCGCTGTTTCCTCCAGACTTGCAAGATTTCTGTTGTTATTTCCTCCAAAGAGTGTCCTGCGCTGGGAGTTTGCAAATGCATTTCTCAGGATATCCGACTTCTGAAACTGGGATTGAGATGCGGTCGAGATCTGCCGGCTCTGGAAAGAGAAAATGGACATGCGCCTGGAAGTGGGATTCGCGGCGGCAAAGGTGCCCCAGGGCATCGCTGAAACCGTCTGGCGAATATCGAATGCATTTCGGGGACGGGTACGTGCGGCGAGATGCGAAGGAAGGCATATGGAGAGGTCTTGTGTGCTTTGTGGAAGCTCGACTTTGGATGACTGGCGGTGGCGGTGGCGTTAGCATTTCCCATTCAACAGAATATCACCAGGATAGTATTACCTTCACAGTGGACGAAGAGAACGACCGTATTCCTGCTTGAAGAATACTTCTCCTCTGGATATGTGATGATTGCGCCCTCTGCGACTTCGCCCCCAAGACTCTCCGTACGGCCATTGCATTAGACATCGAAGGCCACAATTCGGATGTGGCAGCTGCGAAATTCTGGAAACCTGAAGTCAGCATGGCCCCGCGCTCGCCACAAGGTTCAGAGATCTTACCGGTAGAGCAGAACTCTGAAATGCCATGGTGATGAATGGTGTTTGAACCCCAGCTCTCGTCTCAACGTCTCCTCCCAACCGGGTTCCTCGGGGACTGTTCACGCAAGCACACGGTGAGGCGTCAGGCGTAATAACGAATAGAATAACAAATGCCTGTGAAAGAATGCGAGGCCTCAACTCGAGAGTTGGCGTTGTTGTCAATACCGGGACATTAAGTAGCATCTATGTAGGTAGCGGCGATGCGTGGAGTTGAAGTCGCCGCGTATCAAAATAAAGTTTTGACGCTAGGCGATATTGGGAAGGATATCAAAGGGTAGCCGGACCCACGAGTACCATACTTGTTCAACTCTGTTCCACTTGAGTTTAGGGTTATTTCAATCGCCGCTGGATGACTTATGAGCTGTGTCTATCAGTGGATGGAAAATTATTCGAAGTTGTGCAGGTCTTCGGTTAAAGGTTGTCTATTGTAGTATATATCTACCAGGTTCACTTCACACGAAATCGTGGAACCACAAGTTATGGACATGTAGCTTTTTATTGATGCTAAAGTTACAGTTTTCCCTCCTTGATCCCCAAACAACAATCTTAATGATACATGGTAAATTTGTCTCGTCCCCGTACTCCTGATTTAAACTCAACTGCAACCGCTTAACCCCATCCCAATGCAGGCATAAAAACTAACTGAACGAAAAAGTAAATTCCATCGTGCTCGTGACCCCGTGAAGCCAACCTCATTACGGCGTATGTGCATGCCCAACCACGTCAATTACATGAGTAGTGCTCAATATGTGTATGTAGATGTAAGGAAAGCGAGAAAAACATAGAAAAGGAAATACCCAAATAGGAAAATGGTTTGATATAAGCAAAAGGCCGCCCCGTCCCGTGAGGGATTCGGCTCTCGGATAGTGATGGGTTGAGGAATAGATTATGTTCGTCGTCGAATCGTGTGAAGGTGCGTTCCAACTATGGGGTATCGGTATATGAGATATGCGATCGTGACTTGTCGTGAGGTTGTACAATAGGTCGAAATATGGACAAAAGTGACGCTTTTTTGTATGTGTTTTTCGAAGATTTTTTTACACAGCTGATGAAAGATGGGTTCTGTTTTACCCACATTCTCTCTGAGTATAGTTTATTGATTATGTTGATGGGTGGGTATTGACTTCAAGGAGAGACGCGGTCTAGCTGGACGTGGGTGAATGAAATGACAAGACATTATGGTAATATGAACAGATCAGAGGTTCTCAAGCCTGGCACTTGGCATTTGTAACGAAGGGTCGTCGAAAGCGTCGAGCTTTTGTATCCACGGGTTGTGGAAAACATGCGCTTGAGGAAATGACTGAATTTGGCTGATGACTTCGACGGGCGCCTGATAAGCAACGTTCTCATACCACTGGCCATCTTGTGGTGCTGCAGGCTGATACTGCTCTTGTACCTGGGGAGTGTGAGATACGGGCGTTGGCATCGGCTGGGGTAGCTGGTGTTGTAGTTGTTGATAGTGAATCATGGGCTGCTGTTGTTGCTCGATGGGAGACGGGTTATGCAACGAATACGTCGATGTCTGGACCTGGTGGTGCGTGTAGTAAGGGTCTTGAGACGTCGGACTGGCTCTGGAAGCTGAAGAGTAGCTGCTTGGACTGCTCTGGAGTATCTCATGGGGCCCGTCCATCTGCTGCCGGGGAATTTGATACGTCTGTACTGGTGGGGGGTTGGTGTTCAAAGTTGCAACACCAGGGTTGTTTTGCTCTGGGACATAGTACGAAGAGTGTGCAGGCAAACTCGGAGCTCTGTGGATCATGGGATTGGGATGGCTCTGTTGCTCTTGAATTGGGGCTGGGAAACTTTGGGCACTCCCGGACAGGCTGTGCCGGTGGGCATATGATGGCTGTTGCATCTGGTAGCTATCGATTTGGTGGTGGTGTCCAAAGTCCGCAAAGGAGTGGGCGCGGTGCATGTGGTGAGCCTGGGGCATCACGGAATGAGAGTGGGTTGGAACGGCTACGCTTTGCGGCCAGTGCATTGCGCCCGAGTGCTGGGGCGTCGAAGGAGCCTCTCCACTGTCCGACTCGGAAGTCTCACCATCGTCCAGTTCTGACGAGTGAATACCTCGTTGATGCGATCTACGCTGGTGTTTGACCATTGTCGTCTTCCGGCAAAAGCTGCGACCAGGTTAGCAATGTATTTAGCCTAATTCCTCACTTCGACGTCGACGAACCTCTTCATGCAACCATCATGGGCACATTTGTAAGGACGCTTCCCTGTGTGAATACGACGATGTCGTGCAAGACTAGATGACTAGGGGACGTTAGCAACACGGACGGCCGTAAGATCGGATCTTCCTCACATCAGAAAACCGCTTGCCACAACCGATATGCTGGCATTGATGAGGCTTCTCGCCCGTGTGGGTGCGAATGTGAACTGTGAGGGCACTTCTTTGGATGAAGCTTTTACCACAACCAGGTGTCATACATGAGTATGGCCTTTCGTTCGTGTGGATTCGATAATGTCTCTGAAGATCTGACTTCCTGTTGAAGCTCTGTAGTGATGGTTAGTTGACCATCCGTTGACTTTGTGGCAACCTCTCTCCAAAGAAGTCGTACCTTGTTGCATGTTTGCCAGTCACACTGGAAAGGGCGCGCATTCGGTTCGTTCTCTACCAGCTCCATAACGTCCATCCTAGCTTGGGTCGTCTTGGAAGGCTAATTGAGCTTTACTGTTTCTATGTCGAGTTCCAAGTGGGCGAGGATGAATAGGATTTTTGATCTGTCCGAGATTGTATTCTTGGCCGGAATCGAGAGTCTTCGATGTATAGAAGAAATTATAGGACCTGTGGATGATATGTACAAGACTGATGCACCGCACAAGTCGAATTAGACCACTAGAGAGTTCAGAGTAACAGTGGCTTGCGTTGGAATGAAGATGATAAGTTCCGTTCTTTACTGGAGGGCGACCTGAAGTAACAGATGTGTGAAAAACCAAGAAGTATCTTAAGTTGAAAGTTGTCTGAAGAGGTCAGAGACTGAAAATGATGAGGTCGTGGTGGTTGGTGGGTAGGGAAGGCAGCTTCTTACATACTCTTCAGATGCTTCTTAGTGAGATCGAGGTTCACAAGTGGTTTGACTAAGTTGTCCAGATTCTAGCTCGAACGCTATTCTGGATGCGAGTGGCTTGAGATCAATGCAGTGAAGAAAAGAAAGAAGTCTACCCGGCAGAGGAGATCACACTAGTCGTCAATCGCCAGACTCGGGGGTGGAGACGTCTAGTTGGCCTGCTTGTTTCGACGTCCAAGTGTAGGGGCCAACGATTGTTTAAAAGTCTGAAACAGAGACCATTCTTGAAGCAGGATGTTCAAGACGGACTTGCGGCTGATGTGATCGTCGAATTGCTGAACGCAAGGGCGTTGAGATGCTGGAGCTTTGGTAGAGTAATGGCTCGTGGGCTGAACTTCAGTAGTATAGCGGTCCGCACAGAAGTTTTGATGATCCGGAGAAAGTATAGCTTCAGTGACTTTCTAGTAGCTTTGAGAGTCAGCACGGCGCCCGTGGTCCCGTTGTTCGCGCCTTGACCAAATGTTGGGAAAACTAGTCTGGACACTGGACGACAGCGAGATGTGCTTTAGATTATATATATGGTGGAAATTTTGGTGTGGATTGGGTGTAGAAGGGTGAACTTGATTATGTCCGGCGAGATATAATGAAACTCAGAGAAGAGAAGATCCTGACTCGAGGTGGAAGGGTAGATATGAAGAAGAACTACTATGTATATGAAGGGAAGATGCAGAATCTATGGCGGAGGATTTAGCAGAGGGCCCTATTATGTGAAAGCTTTGAAGAGAGACTCCCGGAGGCGTGGTGGAGTCCGTGTCTGAGAACCGATTTTGTAAATAACAAGTGGAGTGCAGTCCCACACATTTTCGACTTGTCGTTCAGGTACAAGACGTCTTCCTCGAAGCTGGCTATCGTCGAGCGATAAAGTCCTGAGGTGCAGTCTGGCAAGCGTAGAGACTATGCTAGATGGAGCTTACTCCCCAGATATTAGCCGTTCACTCTGCAGGGTAGGCGCAGCTTTTGCGAGGTCTATGCCATTGGGCTGATCAGGGACGGGCAACCGGGATTGTGCCAGGGATCTGACTTTGGAGCCCTGAGCACTACCACTAGTAGAAGTTGCTCGACTCTACTAGGGAGTGGACGATTACAGAACGGGACTTCTGAGAGCATGTCATGTCCCCCTCATGTCCCCCATCGATCGCAACGGGACGTCCGGTTAGCTACTATCCTATCCGGCAAAGTACGGTGGAGAGAAAGATGTAGCGACGTCTGTGTGTTCATCGATCGTCGAGTCAAGCAGACACTACAGACACTACAAACACTACAAGATACAGTCACGAAGTAATTCGCATACCGTATAGCGCAAGCAACGGGTTTGGGGTAATGAGCACAAGTGTGCCGTCTCTGCTTCATGGAATAGCAGTAGTCGCCGGTACGAAGCCCCTATGAGTACTTACTCGTAAGATGCAGTGAGTGAGTGTACTCGTTCGTAGTGCTGCTGGGGCTGGAACAGAATTCCAGCACCGAGAATCACATTACAGGGGCCCAGCTAGGTTCCGCACCCCTCGACCAGGACCGGGGGATGGGAAGATCCCTGAGGATGGCCCTGCCGTGGGCACCTGGTCGTACTCCGGGGGCCATCTCAAACCCTGCCACTTCAGGGCTTGCCCTGGACTGCATCCCGCCAGGAGGCTGGCAGGGCGCTGGGGATGGCGACGTGCGCATGGCTTGACTGGCTGGACGGTGGGCCGGTCACGTTTCGATTATTTCCGGGTGCTGGAACCATGCGTGCGACTCCTGCCTGCCCTGTACTTGGAGTGGCGGCCATGACAGCTGCTCCGGATCTCGCAACGGCACACCTTTTTCTTGGCCTTGATAGTATGATACGCTCTATGAAAGGCGTCTCTGGATGCTGAATTGAGCGTGTGTTTCCGGAAAGCGCTACCCCTCCTTTTTGCCCTGTTATTACCTTATTGTAGGGGTTCCAGGGTCTCCCCCAGGCTCTCCCTAGGCCTTCCGGAAGCCGGCCGCTGTTCATGGCGAAGTTGTCTTTACCCCAACTTTCCTTAAAACCCCTTGCTATATGAGAACACCATAAGGGCCGCCCTGACTTCCTCGTGGTTCAATTGCTCAATTCAAATTCTTGTCCGCGAGGTGGGGGTTGACTCTCTCGCATGATCGCATCCAATTGCCCGCCGGCACTCACCGAGATAATGGGGTTCCCGAAGAGCAAGAGCAAGAGAAATTCGATACTGTAATATTAATCGAGGAACAGTTAACACTTCGAAGTAATATTGCCCATAGCCATAGGTGGTCCCGAAGCCATCGAACCCCACCACACTCTCCCGGCGGGTGGTGGTCGTACGACAGGAGAGCCAGCAACCCAGGGAACCCAGGGAGGCTGATTAGATCATCGTTCGATAGGCGTGAAGCGTGAAAGGGGCACATATTCAGAGACATTCATTTCACTTCCCCTGCATAACTTCCGAAAGCGTGATGACCCTTCGACTGAGTCGGGACGCTGACACGAATAGTGATCTTGATGCTGCACTAACTTAAAAGTGTGATTATGCAATCAGGGTTACGGAGCCAGAGCCGACGACTTCAATGTTGCATTCATTCAATGGTGGTGGTGGTGGTTCTTATGCGAAAGCTTGTCATTTCTTGTGTGAATCGTCCAGCAATGCATTGTTAAACCTTCTCCGAACCATAGCACAACGCTGCTTGATGGGTTATTTGCCACCGCCCAGATTTCCTCAGATAGGCAGCTTCGTGCTGTTGCATCGATTCGTCTTCGTCCCACGATCTTCGGCGCTTCCTGCAACAATTATGGCGGTATCTTGTTTCGCCAATCTCGCTGGCAGGCTGATGGTGCCACGGAAAAGTCCCACTACAATACTGCTATAAGTGAGAAATACATCTCGAAAACGAAGTCTTGTTTCTGGTTGCCTTGTTTGGCATGGTATCTAAAAGAGAAGACTACAGTAACACGCATACAACGGGATATTGTTTCGCCGCCAATGTCCCAGACCTTAATACTGCATAATATAGCCTACGTACTTGACACGGAGAAGCCCTCATGGAGGTCATTGGTAACCGCCCAATGAAATTAGATTTCCATATGAGAGCTTCATATGCTGATAGCTTCCGTCTGTTCCTCTTCTCACTGCTACTGTCTAATCCGCGTAAAATTCTAGGAAACCAAGTCGTTGGTGGAGGCGATAGTGATACGGAATTTGGGGTACAGATATCGTGAAGTGATGAGTCGGCATGATTCAAGCCCCTGCTCTCGGAACTTCCGCAAGCGACGTAAGCACCAACTCCACCGACTAACGGCAAGAGAAGGGGAACCCTGGCGACGCCAGTGCCGTCTGGATCAACAACATCGGAATAATAATGGCTCGACTACATCGTCTTCTCGAAATGATAAGTTCCAAGGAACGCGGGCGGCGAGGATCATGGGAGTTACAATCGACCACTTGAAGCTCAAAGGGCAGGATGTGGCATCATGTGGAAGACCTGGACAGAGTGGAGTGCGCTGAAGAGCCCAAATTGAGGGCAGTCTCGATTCTCAAATCCGTCTCCAAGCAGGGAAATGCTTCTAGGCATGGCTATGCCGTGGTACATTTTGATGCTGTACCAACCGTTAGACGTGCCTTGTACTGTACCGCAATGCCATGGTGCCACTAGCATTCCAGATTGAGATACTTACAGCCTCATGTAGCTCGACTGAGAGTCGACTCGGCGCGGTGTCTCTCCTGGGGCTTGCCCAGAAGCCCCAGAAGCCAGAACCAGGAGCCAGGCCGCGTTGACCGGATGCTTTCCGAGGGCATCGTCTGCGCCTCAGCCTCACATCCACAAATCCTACGAAGTACAGTATCAGAGGAGCGCGGTCCGCAGGCCTGGGTCTCGCGGCGGTCAGCACTCCTCGTCTCCCGTTTTGAGAATTTGGAAGTCGTCCTTGTCCGAGTACACTGCACATGCGCCCCCCACTACTAAGAAGGGCCTTTACGCTCATTCTCATTCTCAATCTCACTCACTCCACGTTAACAACCTTACCTTACTTGGAGTTGGAGTTGGAACTTGGACAACCTTGAGGTTGCAATTGCGCAAAGCCGACAATCGCTATCGTAGGCCCGCGCCGGCGGGCGGGAGCGCTCGCTCGACTCAGCAAAATAACCTTAAGCTTACTCGCACTTCACCCTACAGTACTATCCCCAGATACTTCGTAACATCATAGTCCCCTCACGTGCACGACGCTTGCTGCAGCTGTTATTTAGGCCGCACTGTACCGATCACAATTCAGATCGATACCGTTTCGAAGAGACACAATTCTGCAGGCACTATTTGCAATCTTTTTTCCGCACGCCATGCAGAGGCAAAGATACCTCCTAGCGAGCTGCGATATGTTGTCATGTGCATGGCAGGCCCAGGGCAGCCAGTGGACGAGAAGCAGGCGTTCCTGCAGCCAGATGCCAATGCGACTTCGACCTGCATCTGGAGTCTCCACAACTCCCGACTCCGCACGCTCGATTACGCAGGCATCAACCAGAGCAGACAGTTATCCGAAAAGACGCAGTCAGGCTCGGAAACATCTCCAGTACAGAACACCCGAGAGTTTGGCCGGTCCATGGTCCGTGAACCGACCTCTCCTTGAAGTTGAAGTTGCAGTGGCTTTAGAATACCTTCATTCTTATTTCGCTTTGTAACTATACTGTGTTTGGCTTTGTTGCGCTGCCACTCGGCCGGCTCGGCAGCATGGCATCTATTCTTGGCTACAAGGCGTTTTGTTACTCAAATCTTTACGAGACAGCTATCCCGTATCGTCCGTGGGTCGTTCGTCTTCTGAATTCTGGTGTCCTAGAGACCCTGGGCAATTTGCGCTTTGAAACATGATTGAAACTGCAAGTCTCCTCTGGGATATCCACTGCGTTCGGACGATTACCCCGATATGGAAGAGGTACAAATGTCCAAGAACTGCCGCCACCAACCACACGGACACGCCACAGAGGGGCTGGAAGGGCAGACAGATCAAGATCGTACCTGAACTGACGAGATCGTGCTCTAGAGATAAGTGCCCGAGCAGGCCACGAGGAAATTGTCCGAATGAGTCGATTGCAGATTAGCGGGGCATACAGTATTTTGAAAGACGTCACAAGATCGCAAGTGTAACAATTGTGCAATCGGTACATGCGAATCCTTTATTACACTCTGCTTTTCCTCAATATATTCCCTGTTCAATGAGCCAGTCTACACCGACTTTTCAACTGCAACCTCTTCAATCCTTGCCTCTTGATTTAATCGTCTGATGCGGACGCAAGATTGAGGGATTAACAGCGTACTTGGTGATTTGGAATCTCAATTCTTTAGGTTGCCTGCAAGACAGTCCATGTGTATCTGCTATTCTGTTACACGGACCAGAAGTTCATGATTCTAGAATGGTTGCAGCCAACAAAGTCCCAAACAAGGCTCAACAAAGAGCTTCGGACGATCTCGTATTAGTTTCCAACGATTCCCTTCTCTTGAGTTCCCTGAGTCGAGGATCCCGTCTGCGCCGCTGAATACGTACCACAGAAGTCTATTGAAGAGAGGGTCGAATCGAGGCCGTGGTCTACGGGCGACACTATGTCTGCCTTTCGCCTGATGCTTCAAGCCTTTCCATTAAAGGATGGGTTTGCACATGTCGGCGGAGGGAAGATCAAGTCTGGCTCTATCAAGGTCGAGCGGAGCTGAATGAAAGAGTCGTTGGGATTTCAAACTCAGACGCCTCCGTTACGTTTTTCAAAATGGTGCCATAAATACCTCAAAAACATGACGAAGCTAAACCACATATTTACAAATTCTATCTGTTATTCGTCGTAATATAAAGCTTATCTAGGTGTCATGTTCAACTTTATCATTCGCCCCTCAGCTTAGGTCTCGCACTGTTTGTAAAAGTATATAACTGCTCATTATCTTCTAGGTCGACAGCGTAAGTAGTAGGCGTCAGACTAAAAGAGGGCAAGGCAAGTAAGTCCCTTGAGGATTCTGATCGCTGCGGCAAATATCCGAGCGTGGCACGCTCGGACCCCCCTTTAAACAAGACTGCCGGCGCACGCGGGACAGAACTGAACGTAATCCAACCCCTCTATTGATTATCCTTCTCCAGACTCCATGGCCAACTCAGCAAAGCCTTCCCATCTTGAAACTGTTCAGGAAGTTCAGGCTGTCAATTGATACCAGAGACTTTGCCGTTTCCAAGGGGCACGTGTCTTCCCTTTGCATCCCATGATCTCCACACGGTGGCCCAGATGAACAATGCAAGCTCATCGTGGAGTGCACCCCACATACCATAAAATCTGGAACCAGGTCTGGCTCAGGAGTCTGCATTCTTTTCAGTCCACTTTGCAGTTCATGCAGTGAGGTTGCTGCACAAGAACGCCAGAAGCAGGGATCTTATGCAGTGCACAGTCGCTGCACAAGTCCTAGTTGAAGAATTTATTGTGGATGGCTATTGGTTCCCCGGAGCAGCTCATCTACAGCTGCAGTTCAACGTGCAAACCCATGTAAGAAAGTCCCGAGACGTTTCGTGGATTGTTCTCGGACACCCGAAAGCTAGAAACACTTCCAGCATCGCATCACTTCACGATAACTGCTCCGTAGTGTGGAGGGGTCGATAGTGGATAAGAAGACGACGACGGCGTCGATCGATCAGGCCTGTTCGCCTGAGGGCCAGGGTGCGACCAGCATCAGGGGACCCCTCTGCTGGTTGGTGTGCCCTGTGGCGCAAGCATCTTCGGGGGCTGGCCAGGGTCCTGAAGGTTAAAATGCTTTTTGCGAAAATTTCATATCTTATCTTGTCGCCTCGCGGCCGTCGCTGGCCGGCTTCTCGAGACTTTTGGGCAGAAATCGAACCACCTTGAACTCAGTTACCAAGTGTGATTGACATGGGGGTCGGGATTTGATCTTGAGGCGGGAAAAAAGTAGTGACGGCAGATGCGACACCCCAACAAATACACTACTATTCTCCAAGCAGTGCTGGTCCCTGAAGGATGCGGGGAGGGGCTTTCGCGTCGCCGGATCCTTACCCGGAAGTTTCTTGGTAAGATCTTACCTCTATGCGAACTATAACCATGAACCACGTTGAAGTATAGTAATTATTGCGCGAGCGTCCTGATTTCTATCTATCGCAGAAGTCTGAGCACCAATGCCTCAGAAAGAAAAAATATGACATGTTATTACTTATCTCAATGTTGTTTTTCTCGGATTCGCTTCCTGTAAAAGACCTCGTTGCGAACGCAACAAACAGTGAAAGAAGAAATATTGATAGGGATTGGCCCATACATTGGAGTTTGATGGGCTACTTATTCGACGTCATAGCAAAGTTCTACACGCCATTTTGAGTTGATACGGCAGTTGAGGACCCTTGTTTGGACTAAGTACATACATAGTGTGGCTGACCGGATCTGACTTGAGCTGCGCCACGGGAACCATGGCCGTTGAGCACATACGTCGGAGTAGGGCTGGTAATAGTGTTACTTCCTACGAGTATATGCGCACAGTAAACTTTTCCCAGAGGTCCCACCTAGTCTCGGAGATTATCCAGTCTTGTGAGGTTTGTTGTGTTTTTTTCCTACGCACGTTTCCCAAGCTAGAAACCCCACTTATGAAACTTGAACAACTTCTTAGAAGCTGACATATGCCGGTGCTATCTCTTTGCGAAAGATACAGGAACACCAGATAGTGCATATATAATAGGATTCCCGATATAGAAACGGTTTCTTGGCTGCACTAGCTAAGTCATCAGACTTTAATAAATCTCCGATGTGCACCTGCCACATGCAGGAGGGACCGCAGAATAGCTGATCCATATCGGTGGAGCGTCAAAGCCGTTCGCGGGGACCTGGACCCTACCATTATCAAGCTTCACTGTACTGAATCTGCTAGAGCCCAGATGAAAAGACGTGCACTGCACAAACGCCAAACCGGCCCGCACTCCAACTTCCCCGAATAATCGGAAGACAAGCTTCCCGACAAAATTCCCATATCTTTCCGCTAGGAACTGACTCACAAAGGTTCTGTTGCTCTTTGCGAGACCTCCAGAGTCCAGATGCTACAGTACACTCGCTCCCGCATACTGTAGGCTGCGGCCCTGCACGCTTGGCTTGCTGTGTGCGGAGGTGCAGAGGTGCACTGCAGCCCAACGCCCCGAGCAATCGTACATGAACGCATCCGTACTATTCGACGAACTACTCCTTCTCGATCGAGACCCTGATCGCCAGAATCCGTCTGTGATGGCGGCAAAGAACCTTCTTGAATCCTACAAGTCCCCAGAGCCATCAATGCGCCGATTGACTTCTTACCAGGTGGGAAGTCGGGCGGGCGCGGGGCAGGCGCCGGCACCACTGCAGTCCAACTCAATCGCCGGAGAATAAATCGACGCCATTATGAGGTTCATGTACCTAGAAGAAGCAAGAACTTTGTGTAGAATACTAGAGTATATGAGCCCGGTGGGCTCAATTCTATCAGCTACTGTTATTCCTTCTACACGTTTGAATTGGGCCCCTGAAATCTAGGTACAGCATTGACCTAATTGACTTTCTCCTTTTAAGCACGTTGCATCTCAGCACCAGCCCTAATCAACGCATTTCGGCCTTGATGAACCTTGTAATTGGTCAATTTATACACCTTCTCAGTCCATCAATCTAATTCAAATTTTTCTCGCCAATGTTTGCAAATATTGAAAGGCGGTGAGTGGCTACCATGAGGGCTATATTAGACCAAAGGAGGGGTATAACAGACCCCTTGACGCGGAACAACTGCTTCATAAGCGCAACGGAGTTTGGTACCGGCGATTTTGGCTTCTCACCGCCATGTTTTACTTCTGGGTTTCTTCCCCGCGTTTCGCTTCTTTTGGATCCGCATGCATTCATGAAGATATTGATTCGACCTCTTGTCCACTTCCCACCGCAGCTACCCAGATTTTCTCGCAACCTTCATCTGACGAACGGCCTATAGCAGATCTCGCGGGTATAATGAATGCGGGCGGCCCGCGCGTACATGATCTTAACGTGCCCTACGCCTTGGTCGCGGCACGGCTGAATTGGAAAAGCTCTCATGTTTTTTTTTTGTTTTCCCACGTTGTCGCGATGCGGCCACTGGGTTTCCCCGCATTCCTTTGGTGTTCATGGGACTTTGGGAGAGACGTTGTGGGTTTGCGGGGATGGCATGACGGTTTCGCAACATCATGTTCCGCTTCCTTTTTCGGGTCTGGAGCTTCATTCCTCCTCTGATGCTTTTGAACTCGCTTCGATGTAAACAATAGGGGTTCGCAGATCAAGTGATTCAGTGCAGAAAAACATCCTCGTGCGCTCTGATTCTTGAATCGAGTGATTTTACATTTGTGAACTCAGCTCCTCCAGCTAATCTTCATATAACTTTTGAAGGAGAACAAATGTATGTTATCACAGAATTTGGCACTTGGAAGTGGAATAAACATCTGCAATCAGCATTATAACTCCTGGGTTATAGGCCGTGGTCCACTATATCGTCGTTCCTCGCATGGGCTTCTTTTGGAGGGTACATAAAGTGATTATCAATCCTCTTCTGCTACTTGGCTTGAGGTCTTACCGTCATTTAGCATTTCTTCAGTAATAAGCATCGCATTGTACGGTTCGTCGAGGGATAAGCTTTGTGCCGTTAGTGGCTGAGCTGATAGTCAGTAGCATGGTCTGGGCTTTCAAGACACGGTTCCGTTCTTCAGAGTACAGTAGCTCTGAAACTTTTCCGCAGCCCACTCTTCTTATGGTTAAAACAGTTCGCTGCCAGTGTCCCCAAGTTTTAGACTGGAAACTACGTTGCTGCGTGCACTGACTGGCGTCCCCGGCTGGCGTCTCAATTTTAAAATTTTGTTGATCTATTTTATCAAGTGCTTATCCAGATCACAAGCCAGCCCTGCAGAACTTACACCAAGAAGCTGTGCAGAGCTCAAAGCATAGAGAAACCTCAAGTTCTTTGTTAGGGACAAAGAAACAGAGTTCAACAATTAAGACGCTGGTCCGATCGATCGGCCTGGCTGAGGACGGCTGAGTGCAACCAAAATTTGCTACAGAGTTAATTATATTTTAGTAAACTATCGCGATGTGATAAGTAGCCGTGGTTATCAATTTGACCCAGTGGTGCCCAAACCGATCCAATTGTAAAAGAATCACAAAGTCTATTACTTGTCTTTGACACGGCTTCGGAGAATTCGAGAATTTGCCAATCGTACCGAAGATTGGCGAAGGTAATAGCTTCAAGAAGAAATATGCAGGTCCTGCAGGGACAACCCGCGCCTCAGGTTCCATGCCGTGGCGTCTCGGATCAGCTCCCCGAACTACTAAAGTCATATTCCACCATATTGGTTTGTAGCTCTTGCTAAAAATTACGCCACTGCCCTTGATGCTCGTGTCTAATGCGAGTAATGTCCTGGTTGGAACGCAAACACTTGCGCAGCTCTAGACTATCACGCATAGCGATGAAGCTTGCATGACTTGCTTCCTGTATCATCTCGGCGAATTTAAAACTCTCACGGCCGCTTAGTTCAACGCAATGCAATGCATGCCGGCGCTCTAGTAAAGACTGACTCGGAGATTTTTTCATTGGGCATAAATAAGCCGTCCCGCTGTTCAGGGCCCACGAATCAGTCCGTGTGCGCTGGGAAAGTTTCCACATGTGCTGGATTTTCATGATGATTTCGGCAACAAATTTCCGAGTCTCCTAAACTCCTATCTTCCTCAAACCCTCAATTCTTAGCAGCAGCCTTGAACGTGTGCATCGTTATCGTTATGTGTGGGGCTCAAGTGATCCCTGTGCCGATCCGGTTTGCTTCCTGAAAATCTGTTGAGCCTCCACCATGTTCTGTGCGCATGTTTTCCGAGATAGGAAGAAGTCAAACCTTAGTTTTGGAGCCGCATGTGGTCTGAAAAATACCGCATCACGATGTAGGCTAGGTCCTCACTTGAGCATTCCAAACATTATATTCTCCGGAATACCTAGGTCGTTACAAACTTCTGCAAAGCACAAGCAATCGTCCTGCTGATCTTGCATCCGGCAGCGGTGAACTCAAGATGAGCCATATTTGTCACCTAAACGTTATAGAAATACTCGTATCTATTCGTATCCGTTTGCCTTTTTAGGAGGTTGCTCCGAGGCTGAGTCCGAAAATGTTCTCGTCTTTTATCTTTACCGTTATCTTTATCTGAAAGAAAGGGCATGATCAGCAATTTTCGGCTTCTCTACCGAGAAACTTGGAGACCTTGAAACGATCGTTTAAACGATTGCCTTAAAAGAATCTTGTAACTTCCGAGGCACATATTATTCTCCGAGAGATCTCATGATATTCCGAGAGGAAGAGATGAACTACAATTGCTTTACTTGCGTCTTTTTCGTTTTATTTTTTGCGGTTTTGCCGAGCACAAAACCCTAGCTAGTGCTTCTAGTTTCATCAGAATTTCTTCATCAGTAAGAATGATATTTTTCGTCTATCTCATCTGCTTACAGTCGAGTACTTGGTTCTTCGGTCCCCATTTCTGGCCCCACGTGAAGGGGAGTTATTCAGATGTACGCCGTCGCTGCTGGTCAAACTTCTAGGCTCAACGAAGGAGCTACCCCGCAGTCCGGCGCGGACATGTTACTGGTTAGAGACAAGTTTCTCAGGATAAGGGCGATTGAGCGAAACACCCCGCATTCAAACGCGGGAGCAGCCCTGTTTAAAGTCAAGATCCTCTTGATAGAAGTAGATTAACGATATTTGGTGTGAAGCGGACCTCCCGCGCCGAGCACTTTCGTTCTCTTTTGGTAATTCTTCTTTATCTGCCGCGGTCTCAGGTTCCTCGTGTATGCGCAAGCTCAAAGTAGACTGATTCCGGCAGTTGAGGATTCTAGAATAGTGAAAAGATGCTGCATGATGAGGAATTGACTATTGGATCAACCAGCCTTGTGATTTACCACACTTACGCCGACCGTCACTTGACGTGTTAGGTGTAGATTTTGCGGAAGAGAATCTGCCGTTTGTCACTTAAGTGTACTAGTCGTAACGGTAGAAGTGGAGTGTGCAAGCTTTTCCTTTCTAAGAAGGGATTCTCTGTTTTAGCAGGTCGTTCCGCCAATGTGCTTTCTTCATGATGCGATTTAGACAAAATATACCGTTGTCAAACCCGTTGCCTGGGGTTAACCAGGAGGCTGGTAAGCCTCTAACATGAACTGCTGGCCCAAGCTTTCAGCAATGCCTAGGTAGTCACTATAGACTTGACAGCCTTGGCGATGTCGGTCCAGAACTCAAATGCGTTCAACAGAAGTGCCAACTCATGCACGCCATAGTTTAGTACAGGCAGATCGAACGGTGTGACACATGCAGAGAAAATTTTTCTTTCTTTTGATAGCCTGACAGCTGCTCTTGCATACAGAATCGCCAGAATGTCTCCGGACCTCCAGCTTGTGTAAGATTTTATTTATTCCTTTGATCTTTGAGGCCTTTCTCTAGTTAAACATAATTTCATAATCATTGGAAAACTGTGATTCTGTTGAGCTCTGCACATTCATAGAACGGCTAGAAAACTGCAGTCTCCTCCAGCTAACTTCTGGTTCTTTGTCCGGAGTATCAGAATCGACGCCATGCATGGAACCTATGTTGATCTTAATTGATCTGTCCTGGATTACTTCTTTTGTCCAAACTTGCGAAAAGACTTAAACAAATGTCTTGGCGCACCCTGCATCATCTAGACGGTACGTCCACATTGCTTATGCATGCTTAGTTGTTCTAACTCCTAGACTAAAATCGATTTCAACAATGAAGGAGCTTCCTCCATATCACCCAATCATCTCAAACGAAAAAAGCCAATATCTGTAGAAAATGTTCGGGATGCTGTCATGTGTTCAGAATGAGCGGTTACAAGGTATCGCCTCTCAGTTCTCAGACCTCCAGCTGTGCAGACTACATGAGCCATTCGAGAATATGTTGACAATAGCGATCTACTACTTGTAGAGTACTTGGAAATACTAATATCCTGAAAAGGACGAGGACAGTGCTCCCCCGCTCCCGAAATATTCTCTGGAGAGTACTGCCGATCGGGTTTCGACGTTTCGTTGACAGTTATCCGTAACTAGTTCTCTTCTGACAGCGGTCTATAGCTACAGTACGAAGAAAAAGCAGTCGGAAACGCCGATGAAACATTAACCACAAAATGCACCCCTCGGCATACCTCCGCAACTTTGCGAATACGCGACTGGTGAGGTTCAAAGCGCTGCAGGTGGTTGCGACTTCCCAGCCTCCTCCCAGCCTCTCAGCGTCCCAACAGCTCCTTATTCCTGCCCCCACATTCTTGTACGGTAGAGTGCATACCCCATACGGCCACTCGAAAAAAAGACCTGTCATTAGAAAGAAATGTCGGCCAAATACTAGGAAATAAGCAATCCATCAGTGACCAGCTCCCATCGCCGCACAAGCAATAAGTGGCTGCAAGCATCTCAATCCTCACTAACGAGTCGGCCGAGACCGGAACTTTCGGAAAATGTGAGAACTGACAGAATAGAATCCGGTCGGGGATGTTTCTTTTGTATGATACGGTGACGTTGAAAAGCAATATGATACGGCTTATGCCTCTGATCCCTGCACGCTGCGGCGCGGGTCTGCTTCCGTTCCCAAGGCCATGTTCGTGTCGCCAGATCGCAGGGCTTTGCAGGATCTGGCATGCTACCGTTCCGATCGCTGCATGAACATGTCGAAAGAGCAACAATACAACGGCTGATATACACCCCATTTGGGTTTGTAGTATCCATATCCTGGCCGTTGCGGAAAGTACGCGGCAATCTCACACGCAGAAGGGAGTATATAACAAGCCTCGTAAGTGTTTCAGCTTATAGCGTTGTCTCCGCTAACCAGAGCTGTCAAGATCTGCCGATAATTGTAACGCTGCTGGGCCACTTGGTTTCCCAGCTGCGAGGATCTCGAGGCGCAGAAGTATAACGGTGATAACGCCACATAATGAAGGCTGGGTTTCGTTGGAGCCCGTTGGCTGGTTTCTTTGTTTCCCTGCATCGATAGTCATACATGGCTCATTATCACTCGTAGCGCGTCCGGCGCAGTGCTTTTGGCAGGTGAATACTCGTTCCCCGTCGGTGCCTTGGAATTGAATTTGTGGGGGTTGTCGAGGGGCGACTTGAATTTCGGCCAGATATGCATATCGTCAATTGCTTTTTCGAATGCTACATCGGTATGCCGATTCTTCGACGCGTAGGTGCCCGTATGATAGGTACGAGGGAAAGTCTTTGTCAAAGCGAGGTCCACCAAAAATACGGGACTTCAAACCCCTGGAGCCATCACCTGACTGCAACCCCTGAACGAAAGGCCTGCGACTCCCACACTGGCGGCTGGCCACAATACAGGGAAGAATTGCGGGAGCTGTAACATAAACTTCGCTGGGTTGTTTGATGACAAGTGATCATCGGTCGCATGATTGATGCTCTGGGCGTTTAAAATTAAATTTTACGGCTCTGCAGTTACTGGGATGAACAGTGGGGCCTTTCATGTCCCATGGGAAGGGGCTTATTTACTTATCAATTTTCTCTTGTCTTATGATCTTGACAATGTACACTAAACCAGAGCCTCATTAGTAGATTAAAACCAGGACATGAAAATTGTATCACCAATATTTGGATTTTGTTGAGATTATGTTGAGGAAAGGGGGCCTGGATCTTTTAACTTCTTTATGTGTGGTGGACTGTTGGCACACAGCTAAGGACAGAGTCCATTGCAACTTGGACTATAAGTGTGTTCAGAACACGTAATCTTTTGGCTGAGAGGAGGCAGCTGAGGAGCTTAGATCTGACTTTCGGGTTGTCCGTACACTAATAAGCTTCAGGTCAGTCGTGGGAATATATGTGCTACCTGGTCATGAAAATAATTGGATTACGACTACAAGTGCGGCTTGGTACAACTAGGAACTGTAAAGTGTTCTCCCGTGTATTCAAGATGGTGTTCAATTGCTTCTTGCCCCGAGACGAGTATGCAGTTCATGGCCTCGCTTGCCGAAGGATGAAAAGGGGGAAGTTGATCTAATGACTTCTGCTTATCCAAAGCATTCAGTTTCTGACAATGCTAGCCTGTGGATAACTCTGAAAAGCTTATTATGCTGGCAAAGAGTTTTAGATTGCAAGAGGGGAAATCTGGTAAACCTGGTATCCCTGAAGAGATAATGGAGAAAGTGGCTATTTACGTCCGGCGCATCAAGTGAAGCAGGAGAGGGTGCAAAATTGGCTTACTTGCTTCCCCTCGGACTTCACTCCCTCCTTCTTTCTTTCTTTCCTTCCT
>QGMK01000546.1:0-22063 GCA_007825345.1 Lachnellula suecica
AATGGAATGGTCATGAGTTATGAGACGAGATGAAAAGTGAAGGTATAGATTGAAATGCTTGGGGCGAAAACTGGGAATGGCGTTTAGGAATATACCCAGGACAAGATTCATGGTTAGTTTGGGAGTGGACGTGGAGTGAATGTCTCACGCGCAATAAAAAAATATGAGAGAACTTTTATGTCCTCTCTTCTACTTCCTTTCTACATGTCGATGCTCTCATTAAACCTCAGCACGCCGTTCGCCTTCAGCACACCATCGATACCCTCCAGTAGTCTCGGGAACGGGTCATGCAGATTAACTTGCGCTGACTCCGTCTCTGCTGTTTTGTCTGTAACCAGAACCAAGCCTTGGGCTTTGATAGCCTCGATCAATGCTGGTACCATATCCTGTTCCTCATCAGCAAAAATCCCACAGTATAAATGAATAGGGGAGAGAAGGGACTTACCAAGAGCCTAGAAACACATATCAACCCCATAAAATTATTATTCTGCGCAATCCGCACCGCCTCCTTAATGGAAGTCGTGCGGCGCCCACTACTCGCCACCCCACTCGAGACCCCCTGCTCCCCGCCCTCACGGCCCAGATCATTACACAAGAAGACGGGATAGTTCGGCTGTTTCCAGTTCAGCGCCGTGCAGACCGTCGGGTTATAGGAGCTGAACACAATCGAGCGCATCGCGTCAGGACTCTGCTCGCGCAGTGTCCTGGCGTGGTCAAACACGACGCCGAGGATGGCGTCCGCGAAAGCGTTGATGTTGACGGTGGGCCCGAGACGCAGCGCTTTTTCCTCGTCCGCGGACGGGTATAGCACTTGGATGTTAACGTGCATGCCTTTGGGTAGGAGGTCCAGGGCGTCTTTGAGGGAGACGGCGGAGGAGGAGAGCACGCGGTGGATTTCAGCGATGGCTTCGAGCTGAATGTTGGGCATGTTTGTTAGGTCTGTTGTTTTGGTGGCGTGCCGCGAGCCGGCGCTGATAAATTGCGCGTAGGTGAGGCGGCTGACGGGGAATTCGATGTCCATGTAATCTATAGTCCATCTGGGCCAGAGGACGGGGACGCCGTCGCAGGTGTGCTGGACGAATAGCTGGACGTAGTAGCCTGACAAACTGGAGCCGGTGATGAATGCGCTTGGCCTGTGATCGAACTGGCTGGTAGCTTTCCAATAAGTCTCGAAATCCGTAATCTCCAATGCCTTCCCCTGGAAAGGCTTGATGACGTGGAAAGTGAAAGTAATTTGTCCAATGGCTCTCAGCCTCGGATCAAAAAGGGGCAACGAACAGCGTCCGGAACTGCTCAATAATGCTCGGAAGGTACTTGGCAACGCAACAGTCTTTGCAATGACCTTGGCACCGTAAGTTGGGAAAACATCAAAGTCGATTGCGAAAGAGTCTAAATTATCAATCTGAAAGGAAACAAGCCGGGTATCTTCCTGGAATGGCAGCAGAATATTCTTGGGTATTAAATCGGAAAGCTTCGAGGAAATGGTCAGTCGAGCTGCGGGGTATTTGCTATCGTGGAAGAAAACTAGGGGCTGCTCGCCGCTTTCTTCGAAGCTGATCTGTATAAAGGTTTTCGTGTCAAGGAAATTGTGGCCATATCGTCGTAGAGGAATGATAGGTGGCGGGAGCTCGAGTTCGGGGATTCCATCGGCATCGATGTTCATAGGGACAGGTGCACTGCTGCCAGGAAGCGGCCCCAATTGTCCGCTGCCCAAGGGTGTTCGTCGCGTTTCGATTGGAATTGACGATAGTAACCTCATGCATTCCAGATGTCCCTCCCACGCCGCGTAGTACATTGCAGATAGATCTTTTTCATCCCGAGTCTTAGTCTGAACTCCAACTTCCAGAAGAATCTTCATGCAAGGCACATTTCCTTCACTTGCAGCATGGAAAAGTGGGGTCCAAGAGTAGAGCTTATCGATCTGGTCGAGATTTGCACCGTAGTCTTTAAGGAGCAGCAGAAGCTGCGGCGTCTGGCCCGAACGAGCGACAAGATGTTGAGGGAAAAGTCCTTCTGCATCTGGTAAGATAGCAGCGCCATGCTTCAGCAGCAGTTCGACAATGGCTACGGAACCGTGTTCGCAGGCCAAGTTCAGCGGGACATGATCGGTATCGGAGATGGGGTCAAGGCGAGCTGATCGAGCTAGAAGTCTTTCTGCACAATCGAGGTGCCCGTGGATAATGGCATGGATCAAAGGCGTGAAGTTGTCGTGGTCAATAAGGTCAATCGTACTTTGATCGGCTAGGTTACATTTAGTATTTTCTGGGAAAGGAGAGGGGGAAATTTACCATTAAGTAGCGCCTCCATCATATCTAGACGTCCATGCATACAAGCATAATGCAGTGGTACACGGCCATATACATCTGTGCGGCTCACAGCTACCCCATTTGAGAGCCCAACCCCAAGCACAAAAGCGTTGCCGTAAATCGTGGCCTGGTGAAGGCAATTCCGCTCATTAATGTCATCTTCAGACTGCACATCAACCAGCCCCGTATCTAATAGGAGCTGGAGCGAAGGCTGCGGTCCCTCATTGATTGCCGCGAGGAAAGTTCTCGTAATACGCTCCAGCAACGCAATATCTCGAGCGCCATTCGGGTCTGCTGCTGTCTTCAATCGCAGAAGAAGGTCCTTGAGAGGTTCGAGATTTCCTGAAATCACCGCCTCGAGGAGTAGAGTATCCGCATCACCCTCATCTGTCCCAAGCAGATGTTGACTGCTGACAATATGCTCTACATTTCGCTCAAAGCTGATATTGTCTCCTTCAGACCAAGCACCAAGCTCTTGAAGACTCGTAGTGGCCTGATCCGACAACTCGCTGATAACCGTAGCATTAAAGAAAGGCTGCACCTCAACCGCACGGGACAGATAGAGCTCCTTAGTCTTCGATTTCGAAGTCTTGTCCCACTTCTTCAGAATCTTGGAGAAGGCAGTTCCATTGATCTCGATAAACTGCTGCAGCTTATTGAGATCATTCCCGAACTGCTGAAAGCCCTCTTCCAACGTTGTGAATTTAGCGGATCGGCGGGACGTGCTGCCGCTGCGAGACTGAAGGACCTTCTTCTTGTCCAACAGCGTCTTGAGCCGGATTTTGAGCTATTCCATGTCAACTGAAGCTCGGCGGGTCGATTCATACTGTCCACGCACCTCGGCCTCTTTCTGCAGATAAAAGGCATTGACTTTCTCGAGTTCTCGTTCCTGGTCGCTCATCTCAGCATGACTTGCGTCTCACTTGGAAGGGCAGATTGGTCTTACCAGCTGGAAGAAGAACGTAGCTTTGTTGGCCTGCAGCGCAGCCTGCGAGTCTACGGGCCCAGAGGCGCGGTGGAGGTCATTTTGGGCGAGGAGCGTGGGCGTGGCAGAGAGCTTCTTGATGAGCTGCCAGTGTATCAGTGCACATGCTCAGCTCATAGGCCCGAAAGGCGCCTGGAAATATTGCTTTTTCTGGCAGGTTACACGTACCTTTTTCAGCGCCTTGTAGTTTACGAAACTCGCTGCATACTCGGGGACCTCGAGCTGCCGTTTCTGGATCTGCTTGCCAAACTTCCTACAAAAGGAGGGATGTCAGCATGGAAGCTTGAAGCTTGAAGCTTGAAGCTTGAAGGGGCAATGTCGTGCACTCTGCCTTGCTGGGAATGGGGATGCTGAGACGTACATAATGCCGCGGTGGCACCCGCAAAGCCCTGGGGGGCTGCGAGCAAGCGAGGGGATCTTGAGAGGAGAGACGGGTATTTGAAGTCTTCTACGGTACGCGAAGGGACAGAGGCTCGGTCACATGCAGATGTTCATGTTCACAACTGCAGCCGGCCTAGTGTTGACGGTCCGTTGACGGTCCGGACCAGAACAGAATAGCAGATGTGATTGGGATCAGAGTATGGGCGTGGTGGACGTGCTGGGGATGACGTCGAAAGGCGAGGGGAAGCTGTTGGAGGAGGTAGAACGTCACAGAAGTCGGAGAGCTGCAGGACAGCTTGAGATCGAGGCCTTCGCTGCACGTGTGCGTTGATAGCGAGTTGGGTGGGGGAGCGGAGGGGTAAGAGTTAAGAGTTGAAAGGTGCGGAGGTAGGTGTTTTGATGTGATTGGACAAGAGGGGGATATTGAAATCTCTGGGCATGGGCAGGGTAGCTTTTACACCAGCAGCAGAATGAATGAATCAGATGCTCTGCTGCAGATATTTTATGTCGAAACCGTCACTAAGGTAGCATCCGATGGAGACCCTGGTGACCCCGACTTTAGTAGCGAAAGCTTACAGTATCAACTAGGACTAGTGAGGGGTAACTTTTCAGCTGCAGGAAAGAAATGCAAGAAGCTCGAGCCTTTTTCTACTTCTTTACTGCTTTTAGAATCCGGGAATAACAATTTCTTTATTTTTCCAGAGGTATTCGATAAAAATGCTAGATTGTCATATGCCGAGTATGCATCCGATCGTTTTTCTGTTGCGCCCCAAATTTTATCTAGGATCTGCCAGCCTATCATTGGCCCACGTGGGCTACGTGGCTGCAGCAAGGCTGCGAGGCTGTAGATGTGGGGAAGGCTAAAGTGCAAGCCAGGTAATTACTCTTTTGGCACAAAGGTGGGATGTGGGGGTCAGCAGAGCTTCGTGTAACAAATGCACTAAGTACAATAACTCTTCAGACCAGTAGAATTTATCCGCATTGCCAAGAAAAGTTCATAGATCACGATTTGTATTGCCCCCGAGAAAACCTGGCTGTAGGATATCAATATGAACAAAATGCAACAATCTGACACTTTATCCCCAAAGCTCCCTTAAGATTTAGTAGCCAAATCCTCCGCAATCTTATCCTTAGTCCCAGTAGTCTCAGCAGGCTCAGGCTTCCTCGCCGGCTCTGCAATATTCTCAGACATAGCCTCAGCAGCAGCCTTCTTGAGTCTCTCCGCATCGTCCATCTTGATCTCCTTTCCTCCCACGCGATCCTTGGACTCCTTCTCGTCCTCGCTGTCTCCGAGGCTGAACGGATCGTGATCAGCTTCGCCGAGAGGGCTGGGATCAACGGCTGAGAGCGGTTGCCATTTGCTCTGCTTGGGGACTGGCGCAGGGGAAGTTTCTTTCGCGCCTAGCCTTGGTGAGGTGCGGTAGATATCCATATCTTCAGGAGGCCCGCCTGAGAATTGGACTTTGCGTCCATCGGAGGATTTTGGTGTAGTTGGGGTAGGCTTGAAGAGGTCGGGGTTCGCGAGAGGACGGGTTGAGCGACGAGCAGCACCTACACAATATTATTAGTTACATCAGGATTTTGTTGGCAAAGACATACTACCATCATCATTGAGTTGAATTCCCGCGAAATCATCACCCAGAACGTGAGGATCAGCATCGTAACGGTTGTAGTCACCACTCTGCCTTCCATCCCCGCTTCTGCGCGAGCCATACTGCTGATTATGGTACCCCTGCGGGACAGACGAACTGCCCTGCTCCTCCTCCTCGCCATCAATCTTCTTCCTCAGATTCGTGATCCACCCATTGACCTTAGTCTGCGTCTCAAAGAATCCTTTCTTGAGGTTCTCCTTGATGATTGGGAGGTCGTCGTCAATAAAGCTGTGTTCCTCTTCCTCGTACGCATTCGGCTTCTGTTGCCTGGGCGGCCCTCTATTGCCGCCGCGAGGAGCGTATCCCGCTCCACCTCCACCACCTCCGCCATAGTGCTCAGCAAGCTGGCGTGCGTATTGTTCGTCGGCCTCGAGCTGTGTTAGCGGGGTAGAGCCCACGCGCTGGGCCTGCGGGCGAGGAGGTTGCGGCGGCGGAGTTTCTTCGCGGACAGCATCAGGATCAGACATGCCTACAAACCCAAAAATTAGCATCCCATCTGCCGAATCCTTTGCGTATGTATATATTTACCCAGCAGCGCATTAAACGCGGGCTCAACCCGACCGCCGCTCGCACTCAGCACAGCCTTCACAACAGCCGCATCGATACTCGGGAACGCTTCCTTCAGCGTATTCTCGGCTTGCTGCTGGGGACTGAGCGGGCGAGGGGGCTTTGGAGGGGCTGTCTCCTCGGGCGCGGGCTTGGAGGCTGCAGGCGCATCGCCGGCCAGTAGGCCTGCTTCTTGGACATCGTCGTCGTCCATCTCTAATGGTCGTACAGTCGTAGGGGATTCTGCTCCGGTAGGACTTCTAAGCTGCAGAGTTGAAAGTATCAGCGACGTCCTTTCTTGGGGTTATGGGATAGCGCATGAACGCAATATCCAGGATGTATCAGCTTACTGGGCTATCCGTGGTTTTCGTCGGGGCAGACATGTTGGTGTTATTTCGAGGACCAGATCAGATTTCGGTCGGTGGGATTCGCTGCGAAATATGAAGTGAGGTTTGACTCTTGGGTTATGGTTTCTGGTGCCTAAATGATTGACGTTCGTTGCGTGTTAATAGACGAGTTCAAGATCCTCTGACGACGCCCGCCACGGAAGTGTGGCGGTGCACAACCAGCTTCAGCCACATCACACGTGAAAGTTACACTCCATGAAAGTGCTTTGGTGCATGCTCTTTAAAAATTGTTCATAATTTTAAGATGTACGCAGTATGAGTACGAATATTGTCTCTAAACTCCGTTTCAAGAATATATCTACGTGCTTAGAAGTCCAATTTGCTTAAGCAGTTTCAGCCACCCCTGCAACCATCCTTCCTCCCTTCAACGCGGGCGTGGCAGTGTCTTTCTTTTCTCAATCCCACCAGATGCGTTGCAGCAATCACTGATAGGCACACTTAAGTCTTTAGTAGAGTTACAAAGCTCCTCTCTTGTCATCGGCAATTTTTGCCACAACAGTGGAGTCGTCTTGACTTCCAATTGAGGAGGAACCTGCCAGTGCGGGCCGTCATCTTTTTGATTGGACCTGCGCATTATCATTCAGCCCATTTGTTTTATCCTGACTATACATTGTGGTTTTCTTGCAGTCCTATTAGATCTGTTTTTCTATCCGGTCATTTTACTAGTGTGAAAGTCGCGAGGACAATGGGACATTTCCCGCCGCACCAATTGTAAATCGGCCAAGAAGAAACCTAGAGCTTGCCCAAGTGTCTCCAGCCTTTACCTTTTCAAAAATCAGGGCATTTACGCCATCACACTTTCGAATTTACTAGTTCCCAATTCCCAAAGCCCGGTGCCGCAAGTTCTTAGACTAGAGTCTTACGAGAGGATGGTATAGAAACGACGCTGGGCGCGGCGGAAGGAAGCTTCACAGCAGAATCTCACCGCCTACAACTCAAGAGCCAATTCCTTCACGGCGCTTTGGCCTCAGTCTTATCGAAGTCACACAAAGGGAAGATTCTGGTTTCTGCAAGGATAAAATATTCGGCAATCATCCAACGGTCAAGTTTCACCCTTGTCATTGGACGCCACTTTAGCGTTCATTCCAAAAAAGCAAACAGATATTCAGCGTTTGCACGCACGCTTTCTTTCTTGCCAGCTCCCAAATCCAAAATAATGTGCTTCTACAATGATGGCGGGCAGTCCAAGACGAAAGTCTTCGAAGCGGAAGGTAAGCCTTTGTCGATTTTGTTCTGCTTCGAAAAGTCGACTTACTGACACAAGGTAGGCGGATGAGATCACCGTCGATGAACAGCCAGTGGGGGTTATGCTCTACTTGAGCAAACTATCCCCCAAAGTCAAAAGCCGGTCATTGAAACTGATGTTCGGGAGTTGTGTTGGTTTTCAGGATGCTGCCATCCACCCAATGGCATCAGGGCTGGGCTTTGCAGAGTTCAACAATAGCTCTAATGCCCTGTTGGCTCTGAACGAATTTAACGGAAAAGTTCTGGAGGGGTCTCGGTTGTGCATAGATATTAAGACTCCAATTGTGCCTATAACGAAGAATGGAGTTGCAGAAGAGCGATCGGCCAAAAGGTAAGTGTTTCGCCCTCTCCGAGACTTCTCGCAACTAACTTCGGTAAAGGATCTTCATGGATTCGAGAACACCGATAGACTCGCAAACCCAACCAGACAGGTAAGTTCCTCAAACCCTTTGAACAAACATTTGCTGACGCGAAAACCTTGAGACTCGAACCCAATGATCTAGACGTATCCGCAACAACTTTGTTTGTACAAGGATTTGGGAGTTTCACGACCGAAGACACGCTCGTTCAGATATTCAAGAAGTTTGGACCTCTCAATTGTGTTCTTATTCCTCGGAACACCGAGACAGGCAAACGGAAAAACTTTGGCTTTGTTACATTCAGGTACCACCGTGATGCGGAAGAGGCGCGCTCGAAACTGCACCTTTCGGATATCATTCACGGTAAATCATTACGCGTTCGTTGGGGTGTCAGAGCTGGGGCCGAAAACAATCTCATTGACGCGTCCACTGAGACGTTGTCTCCGAAACCGCGAGCCGAATCTTCGAGTCTTTCAAAGAGAGCGAGCGGAACCAGACCTCAGCTGGGCCAAGATCACCTCAAATCTCCAGAGAGAATCCAACGGTCTGGGATAGAACGGCAGACCAACGGAATTGACTCAAGAGAAGTTATTGAGCGGACAAGCGATGATTTCATGAAACTGTCCGATCAGCAGTAAGTTGAAGACAGAACACTTCGAATTGTAAGAGTGTAGCTAATTTCGAGTAGACTCGCTAGTGGAATAGAAGTTCTTGGTCCCTTAATGATGAAAAATATCCAAAGGCTCCGAGACTACACGAAAACCCAGTTTCCGGACAAGACTTCGGCACAGCAGACCAGAAGAATTGTGAACTTCCAGTTTGGCTGGCTGGAGAAGCATATGGTGGATATCAAGACACTCAGGTTGCATTTCAAGACTGAAGAGGTAAGTCGACAGGGTAATTCACGTAATCTTGTGAGCGTCTGTTCAATAAACAAGTGCAACTTGAGCTTGACTCGGCCATGGATCTCAGCTGACAACATCTGCAGAGTTTCACGCCACGATTGAACGACAGTGACGCAAGGCGACAAGAACGCGCGCTGCTCCTGTCGGCGATATCTCGCATGTGCCTGATATTGGAGGAAATGTGGACGCTGAACTGGTTCTTCCCCAGTGCTTTCCCTCGCTGGCCAGCATCCAACTCCCTGCACATTTCGTACATTGCATTGAAAGGAATCGTGCAAAGTATTCTCCCGAGCTTCGAAACCTCCTTTACTTCGTTGATGGATCTGCAGCGCTTAGGTGAGTTTGTACGTAATGGTATTGATAAGCTGTTTGGGGCAATTGGGGAGTTGAGGCGGTCTTGGGTGGGGGATTCGTAAAAATAGAGATGGCTCGATGGAAGTGTGCAAAATGGCGGGGCGTTGGTGAGAGGAACAATGTTCCAAACGTTGTGAGTAATTTAGGGAAGGCACAAGCCTTCGATGTAGCCACAAAATCTTTCAACAGTGCCACGATTTGATGATATCTTAGCCTTGAAAAGGGTTTCTAGGCTGTGGGTCTGGCGCCGGGCCTGGAACAATGGTTTTTCTGCGTCGCAATTGGGACTTTAGTTGAGAATATTAACTATAATACAATACACATCTTGTATAACAAACAGCAACCCAACTCCCCCACTACATAGCCATATCGGACTCTACGCCCTGCGAATGTGTCAGCAAGGCTGAGATATTCTGCTCGGTTTGACTTACTTCGAGACCCGGGAACTGCGGCCTCATCTCAGCAACGCCTCTCAAGTGGCCATCAAGAATACTGAATAGGTGTACTACGACTCTATCTGTCTGCTCCTTGGGAGTTTCATTGGGATAGGCTGCTTTGACTGAATCTCGCATTTCCAGGAGCTGGGGAGCGCAGTCTATCAGACCCTGAATAAACCTAAACTATGTGTAAGAAAAACCCTAAATTATGGTAGAAAGAACACTGGATCAACTTACTCCTCTGCCGAAGCTTCCATGAAGTGATTGCACTCAAGGCTTGTTTGCACCAAGGTCTTTCCTTCAGTCTTTACCACCGACTTCAGCACCTTCCTCGTTGAGACCCGCACATGCAAAGTGGTGCTTCGAAGTTTCTTCTCGTGAAGTGCGATCCGGGCTGCGATGGCACTGCTAGCAGACTCAAATTCGACGTATCCGAAGGGTTTCGGTCTGCCTGTAGTGGTATCGATTGGCACCTCGAATTTATGGATTTTTCCAAACTCCGCGAACTTCTCGAGCACGGCCTGCTTCATGAATTTTCCCCAGATAGGCTCTACAATCAGCTCAGTCTCTAACGACTCGGTCTCTATTAGTTGAGTCTCGGATGACTCAGTCTCTGCTTCAGGTTCGCTTTTGATCTTTTTCGAAGACCTCCCTGTCGAGTCCTCATCATCGTCGCCCTTGAATTTCCTGGTATTGTGTTAGTAACTTATCGTTCAACGATTTTCGATAATCTTTTGAAAGTATGCGGATTCGTTCCACGTATAGACCACCAGAGCCGTGGTCCATGTAACCATTTCCTTTTCGTTATTTTCGCCTTGAAAATGGAGAATTGGGCTTGTAACAATGTCTCATAAGAAGTGGGACATTTTTAGGGCTCGAAAAACGGCCATTGGCTGTGAACCTGGACACCGAAAAAGCAAGGTGTACGGTGAACAAATCCTCAATGTTTTAGGCTATAACTTACCTCTTGTTGCCAACCATATTTCTCTCCAATACTCCTTGCGGTCTAGGAATGGTCATCTCCGTGTGGGAAATTTCGATGATCAAACGCTCGCCCATCAACTCCTGGCCATTAAGGATAAACATAGCTTGCTGAGCGCTCTCAGGGCTAGCAAACTTCACGAAGCCAATTCGGCTATGCTGCCTCCAAGATTTTGTATTAGGAGGCGCACTGGCACCAATGAAGCCATGGAAATTTCTAAAGCAGTCTCCCAGGACATTCGTCGTCACTTGGACAGAGAGCTGTTGAAGAAAGAGCGTCGCAGTTGTCGCAGGCTCATCGGTATGGTGGACTTGGTCTTCGGTTTGTGTTGCTTGTTGTTCGTCTCGTAGTTGTGATTCCACTGGTTCTTCTTGCTTTGGCCTATAGACAGATCAGTATGAGGTTCTATATAAGATTCAGGACTCGAGCAGGCAAACTCCCGAAGAACAATGTTTCAGAGCCCGTGAAACATTCTCGGTTCCTCTGGTTGCCGACACTGTGAATTCAAGGGCAGATTTTGACGTACCCCTCATCCATCAACTCCAGAACTTCCCCTTCCTCTAGCAACAGACCCTCCACGATTTCCGCAGACTCGAAAGTTGTTGGTGCAACTAGTGCTTGTGGTCCTTGTCCTTCGCCCATTGGGATTGGTGCTTCGACATGTCCTACCGGTATCGGATTCTCATCCTTTGGATCCAAAAGTTCGCGTTCATTTGGCACTGAATCTTCAACGACGTTCGCAAACTTGAGGGCTGGTATTTCGGCGGGAGTTTGAGGCTCTTGAACTTGCACACTGCGTACTTGTGTTTCGACATTTGTTTCCTCTTTCGGTCCTACCCTAGACGACCAAGCAGTTAGCTCTGGGGAGATGTTAGGAAACACCTCTTAATTTGGGAGCGCACGACAATGTCTCGCAGACAGTGGAACATTCTCAGAAGCCCTGCAATGGGGTATGTGAGAACTTACTGGAGGTCAACTTTTGGCTCTAGATCTTGTCCTTCGGTGAGCTGCTTGAGCAACAGATCTGCCACAACTTCAGCAGACTCGAATGCTGTTGTTGCCACAGGGGTCTGAGTAGGTCTCCAAGAAAAGATAGCCTGCGGCAATTTAGTAATTGAACAATTGAGGAGGACTCATGCAAAAGGGTATAGCCTCACCCGCAGCACATCAAACGATTCTTGCAAGTACTCCATTCTGCCGTTCGCGGCTGTGCCGGCGATATGCGGTAACTCTAGAGGGCACATACCGCATTAACCTGAAAATAAGACGATGTAAATGCCTCACGGGATATGGGACCTTGTTATAGTCTTATTTCGGGATCGATATGGTACTTGCCCGTGCTGTTGAGTGGGGAAAAGAGGTGGACAAAGGTTTGTTTACATGGCTGGCGGGTGGAGATCGCGTCTCAAAAATCCAAGGCTGCAAAACACGCGACGTGGGAGAAAAATTGGTGATGGGAGCCCAGCATATCGAATTTCCGGCGGCCACAATTCACAGTGTTCACAGCTGCCAGTCAAAAATTGAATCCACCTCACAAACCAAAGACTTCGTACATGGCGGTTGACTGCTCCGAGGATTCAGCACTTCTCTCAAGATATCACTCCTCACTTAAAGCAAACTTACGACCTAATAAACTCAGAACGTGCACGCGATTATCAAACACATTTTGAGATTATCCGGAAACTTTGTAGTAGAAGACATATTCAAAAAAATCTCATTCTCACTTTCTCTCCTGCGACTTATCGTTCTCGCACCAAAACTTCGTCCGCGCCTTGCGCAGCTTCAGATTTGGAACAGCAAACCAACCTATTCCCTGCCCCTCAAAGAAATCCTTTACTTCATCTTTCGTCTCTTTTGCTTCTCCCAGCTCTGCTGTGTCGACGTCGATTGGTTTCTCTGCTGTTGGCTCAAGATCTTCTTCGAGCTCAGAGTTTGATTCCAGATCAGAGGAACAAAGCCCCTCAGTCATTTCTACGGTTAGAGGTAATTGGGCTTCGACTTGCGCTTGCTCATTTGGTTTTGACATTTTGTGAGGTTGTGTTGGGTTGGGCTTTTCGTGGAACGAGGCTGAAATGGGTTAGTTATGTAAAAGAGACAGCACATTGTTTCAGCCTTTGTGGAGGGATCTTCTTGTTCCTTGTGGGAGCATAGGGATTGTTCTGGAAGAAGGAACGGCTCCAAGACGCGCTTTCTTTGATGAAGGCTGAGCATGAGAAGTGAACAAGGGGATTCAGGCACCGCACCTGTTTCCCCGTATCAGAAAAAAGCAGAGCTGGGATAGTGAAATTCCGTATTCTTTGCCATGACCTCAGTGAAATGGCAGTCTGCAATGATAGGAAGATGAGTATGTAATAACAGATTTTTTCGGTCGAAAGGTACGGACGATAAAACAAATACTTCAAACCATCAACCGATCTACAAAACGTCACTCATATCAGCAGCCTTCCCTGATTCATGTCTACACTCATGCAGGATTTACGGGTCCAATAAAACGGCAAACGTGCAGATCTGCGACAATGGCAATCCGGTTTGGTCATGCTAGGACTTCTGGATCTGAACCATATTTGCGGTACTTAATACCCCACGACTTGTGACGCATTCTCAGCCCGCTTGGACCAATAATTCGACGCTAAAAAGACTGAACAGGAAACAAGTATCGTGGTTAAAGCTAATGTAGATTGTAGGAGGAACAGAGCCGTAAGCTCTTACGAATTGTACGATTGTACCCATCTCTCCAAAATTTTGTACTCAAAAGGTGCCGAACGACACTCGATCGACGAGTATTGTCTAGCATACCTGGTAAGACGTGCTGTGCATCTTCCCTATTGGGGAGAGGGGAGATACCAGACTGCATGTAGTAAAAACGGACTCTTGGGGGATATACTCCCTGAAAACTAAGAGAACCTTCCCCAACTCCTCACCCAAGTGTTGTTGCTTGGCCTCAGCCCCCATGCAACAAGAGTGATTGGGCCTGCACGTTGGTATATACCCTTCCCCTTGAAGACCATGGCACCAACAAAATATGAAGAGCGCAGCCTCAACGCCCAATAAAACCATCAAATAGCAAGTTCCAACTTCCAACATAACGACTCGGAGCGCACTGGCTCCAATACCCAGTACTCGGTCACTCAACGAACAAGCTGACCGCATGTTGGCCATCAGTTTGGAGACTAGAAGAGGGCAATTTTCCACAATACGATGTGCAACAAAAGACTGCCAACAAACATCTGACTGTTGTTGGTCTAAATTTACACCAAATACGACTTGCAACAAAACATGCTTCGCCCCCCAAAAGTAAGTCTTGCTTAGCTCTTCGCCCATTTCAAAACATCACTCCACCTTCGCAGCCACCTCCACAAGCTAAGCCGACGAGCAGCTCTCGGCCGAGCTCAAAGTAAGAGATATTAACTCGGAGCACAAGCTCTCGGACGACATCCCCGAGCATAACCCCACCCCTACCTCGGAGATGACCTCCAGCCGAACAACAACTGGGCTTGCGAAAATTCCGAAAACCCCAAAGGCAATTTAAACTGCAGATATTGGGAGCTCCCAAAGCGGGTTTGTTGCACATCGCACAAGCTGCGGACCGAACCGCAGCTCTCCAATCCAGTGGCTCTTCGCCTTTGTCGGCCGACGATCGATGCAGGCTGTCGGCCGATGGGAATACGATGTGCAACAGGCCGAGGGTTTGGAGGTGCAAACAGCCACAATTGAGCTGCAGGCTGTCGGCCGATGGAAATGCGACGTGCAACAAAACCTACTTTGATAGAACATTTAACATTGGAGGCCCTCACTTGAGGAGTGGGCAAGACGTAGGAGCACATGATTGGTGTAAGAGAAGAAAAGTGGCTCGAATATGCGTATCGACGCGGTATTTTATATTATATATATAGCTATCGTATTTCGTCTTATCATGGTTGCACATGATATTTATACAAACGGCACATTCACCTCGTAACTCTTCCTCCTCATACAAGCAAGTGCTAAATGTATTCCTGAGCCCGGACCCATCCCATCCCATCCCAAGGTTGCAATTGCTTGCACTGGTATCTAACGCCATGTACCCCGTTACCCCAGGGTATATATCCCTTTCCAAAATGCAAAACAAAATCATCCAGGAACGCTGATGACCTTGCGCTTCCGCATCCTTGGGACGCATCTGACTTTCGTTTTTCCATTAAGACTAGCTCCCACGCTTTCAGCGCTAGCTCTGTATCTCAAACCGCCGTACTTGCGAATCCCAATCGGTGTGCTGGCTCTCCTGAGCGACACTTCCTCTTTCATCATCGTGGCCGCGTCCTCGAAATCCCCGAAGCCTTCGTCTTCATGTATACGCGTCTCGATTTCTGTCGACTCGGCGACTAGGTCGTCGCTTGCGTGCTGTCTAGGTGGTGGACTCTGGAGGTATGGGCGCGACGCTGATTTGTGTAATTTGCATTGCGAATTGGTGGTGATCATATCCTCAACTAGCGCGTTGATGTCCTTCATGTGGTTCGAACAGCTTTGCAATTGCACATTCAGCTGTCTCTGCAGGCGTCGACACGCGACGGCGCTGTTGTGGGAAGGAGCCATCATTGGAGTGTTAGGCATAGACTGCGTGGTGTGGTGCACCCTTGCCATACCGCGAGTGGTAGAGACGTATGTCAACTCTTCTTCCGTGAAGGGGTCTTCGTCTTCAAAATCTGGACTGGCTAGTTGCGAGTGCTGCCATACTGATCTTTGTGGTTCTTCGCAATCGGGCGAAAGAGACTGGTTGCTGAATTGGTTTACGATATCGTTGATTCCTCCTTGAAAAGGACTTATTTCCCAAGAACTAAACGGAGATATAGAATCTGGAGAGGGCTCGATTGGCGAGAATGAGGTATCGGTGGGAGATGCAGATATATCTTCGTCGTATTTTGTTTGCGAGGTGCAAGAACCAAAAACGTAGCTCTCAAACATGATGAAGGTTGGTTGTTCGATTGCGAAGATCAGCAATCCAGATCATGGGTCGAGTCCAGACATATAGTAGAAATGGGAAATAGTGAGACTATGATTTCATCCGCAGGAAAGTTGAAACGCCGTGGCTGAATCCAGAACTGAGATGCCCTGTTAATGTGGAAAATAGTGGTAGCGGGTGAGGATCGAAGGGCCTCGAGTCGGTAGCGAGCGTCTTGCAGGCGTCAGTGGCTCCTGGGTCCTCATCAAACGAATGTTCTGTTTGCGCACGGAAGCATAGAGTGTGCTAGTCCGAGTCTTTGAGTGTATGGCGCTGCGATGCAGTTTATATTTGGTCGAGGGGCTTGGAGCGGTCGAGTCTCATGTTTTGATGGTGAGGGAAGAGAGTCGAGAAGGCGGATCTGGTTCTATCTGAAGGCGACCGCGGACCAATATCTGGCAGTGCGGCACGCAAGACCCATTGGCAGGTACACTAAGCCAGCCAGTGGGAGCCCGTCCCAGCGCGCACGAGTAGTGAGCGCGGTTTAGCGGACGCCATCGTTTAGAGCTCTAGTCTTGAAGAGGCATCACCCCGAAATGCAGGGCAGAAAAGAGAGACAGGCTCACCTATCAGAGAGCGTACATTTTGCCACCAGGAATCCAAAGTCCTGCACATGGGTGGCCGCAGCCAAGGGAATCCAAGCTTTGATTGTCTCGCTAGGAGAAAGAGGGAGGCGAGGTGCTGATTGCTGGGTCTTCCCTGTCCATCCTGCCTATCTCCCTGGTGAAGGCGTTGCTCTTTGGCCTGTCAAGTGATGGGGAGGATTTCTTCCAAATACTTAGACCGAAGACACGGGTTTGGGGATGTATACAGCCCAGAAGGGAAGGGGGCGTTTATAGCTATGGCCAGGAGAACAGAGTTTTCCACAGCGCTTCCACCGCTACAAAGCGCTAGAATTCTGTAGCCGCTCTATGGAAACTATGACGCCGCGGCGTTCCAGAACAGCGCTGTCAGAACCCAGACCTTCTCTAGTCGCCCTTCCATGCCTGCTTTGGCTGGGTCAAACTCTATTTGAATCCCTGGGACCTGGAGTCAGACGGGAATATACTTCCTAGCCTTATTTCCTTTATTTCCCACTATTCAGAACCACCGCCTTCTGCATCTAGACGTCAGCCCCACAAATTGGAGAAAACATTGGGAGACCGAACACGACAACAATAAGGCTGAAGGCAAACACCAACATGTGAAGCAGGATGGCAAACGCACCCTCCCAGAAGCACAGCCCATGCGCCCGTCCACCCCATGCTGCAATCTTGCAGGCATCCGAAAACCCGGCTGCTCCAATCAAGACACATGACCCGCCGCAGCCTGAAATGCATGTCCGGGATCAGCCAGCCCTTCTAGAAGCCCGCTAGAAAAATCGGCAAAACCAGGATCTCGGTTGACAGTGTGCACGGTGACGGTCAACCCGATCTCGCCGGTGTTTGTTCAAGGGGAGAAGCCTCAGGAAGTGTGTGGGGGATACCGCGAAATTAGGTGCTGATGCAGAGAAGTCGGAGGCTCTTGGACTTCTCCTGCAGGAGACGCGCATTGTCTCGCCCATCATTGGTGCTTTTATCTCGGGAATCGCGAAGGATTCGATGGCGTACAGTAGCGATTGCTAATGGAACTGTCAAAGAAGAGACCACTTTGGCCGAAGCCGATCGTGTTTCGGTGCATCATTGTTCCAGAAATCTGCACTGATTCTGCAGGTACAGATCCTTCGTTTTGAGATTAGCTTCTACGAGGCTGAAAGGTTACGTTCCATTGATCTCTTGAGCTAGTTCTCCTCCGCTCCGATTCTTGGTTGACGGCGGCAGGGCCGAGACAATCGAGAATACACGTGATCATTTCATTGGCGAACTCCGGAAAGGGGTCAATACGAGTCAGTGGTCCATTATTTAACATGTAAGGGGGAGGTAGTTCTTTTCGGTCCGCGAAGAGGATTCACACCTTGTCAAGCCGATTTCTCAATGTCAAGTGCTGTGGAGACCTTGGCTCCTACATTTGCGGCCCGAGAACTATTTGCTATTTTCTCGATCAATTTAACGAAACTTTGATAGTTCATGGGATGTTGTCCTTAGCTCACTCGACACCTTTTCGTAGGATAGATATGTTACCATTTCTGATCCAGAAATTTTTTTCATGAGCATCAATTTTTATCTTGTTAACGTTATTACTCGCGCACTTGAGTATCACAATGACCCATCTGTTCTGGGAACACCGCGTCAACATATCCTAGCCCCAAAAGCATACGTTCGTTAATAATGTCTTCGTCAAGGTATCTCGAATATATCACGAGACTAATGCTCAACAACAAATGGGATAATACAAGTTATATAAAAAGAGATGTGCTGCCAAAAATTGCCGGCAAGAGAATGTTCCAGAGGTTTTGATAACTATAGTCTTGAGCCAACTACAGAAGTCCTCTTAGCATTTGCGTGCGCCGCCGCGTGTATACCTGCTTTTCTTCCGAATACGGCCCCTGAAGTCAACCCGCTCCCACCTGGATAGTTTTCGTAAAACAGCCCACCAACCATCTCACCCGCGCAAAACACACCAGGTACGGACCTCCCACTTAGAGAAACTACTCCCGCTGTCTTGGGATCAATAGCAAGACCGCCAAAGGTAAATGTTACGCCACATCCAACCTTGACCGCCACGAACGGCCCTTCGTCAATTGCAAGTGCCCAATTGGACTTCGGTATCTTAAGTGAACGTTCGGATGATTGTGTTGAGAGTTTATCTTTGACAGCAGGGTCCCATTTCAGTCCCCGGTTCTCTTTCCGGTGCTGGTACACCGCTTGGTTGTATTCTTCAACAGTCTCAATAAACCTTCTGGGATTTTCCAACCCATGCGAATCGGCACATTTGCGTGCGAGTTCTTCAATGGAAGAAGCGTGAATCTTCTCCACAATCTCATCCCGGTACTCTTCATCGCGCAGCCATGCAACTCCTTTCGAGTCCCATGTCTGAAATGCAATACCTTGGGGTTGGTTGAGGATCGCTCGGCCGAATTTGGCGTAGGTGTAATTACGAATGTCACTCCCTTCGTCGAAAAATCGATCCTAGAACTGGTTCAACATGAAGCTTTTTGCATGTGAAGACTAGAAAGGACTAACACCTTGGTTATTTATGGTTATTCCAAGGGGGTAACCGGATTTGGTGAACTCATTTGAGATTTCTCGGTCACCGCTGTGAGCGGGGGCATTGGCGTCCCACGCGACCTTGGTATTGAGTTAATTTGGAGTTTCTCAGATTTCGAGAAGTCTAGATGGATACTTACTGAATGGCACCCAGACCACTGCCCAGCTTGTTTCGCAGAAATATCGCGGATAGCCATCTCCAAACACTCTCCGGTGTTATACGGAGTACCTCTCACGTAGGCGTTATCCCATCCTGGACCTAGATATTGTGATCTCATTCGCGGGTTTGCCTCAAATCCTCCCGCTGCAGTAGGTCAGTAGATAGTTCTTCGGGGATGCATGAAAAGTGAAGTTGTAGGGAGGAGTACAGGTTGTGCTTACCCGCAAGAACAACTGCCTTCGCGTTGATTATGATAGGTTTACCCTCTTCACCAACAGCCTCCAACGACTTGAATGCGCCAGTACTTTCATCCAATTTCAACGTTCTCGCCGCCGTTGAGAACAAGACTTTGACACCAATTTTCTCCGCTGCCCGCCGATGATCAATCATCAGACCCCGCCCACCATCTTCAGTCTTTAGACACATTCCACCCCAAAACTTATACCTTCCATCAACTTTATAAGCCTGCCTATTAAAAGAAAGTTGTAATCTGACACCAATCCCAGCTAGCCATTTCACCGCATCATTTGACTCCTCAACCAACACCTTCCCGAGTTCAGGATCAAACCGACCATTCGTAACACGTCTAAGATCCGCAAGGAAATCTCGAGAGGTATATGGATCTAAGTCTATGAGTTCTTCCTTCACATTGTTGACGAGGGGGAGCACGTCCTCGAGCCCGCCGTGAACAGTCCGGAATGCACCCGCAGTGAAATAGCTGTTCCCACCAACCCATTCTTCGGGGCATTTGTCGATCAAGAGAACGCGTCCGGCTCCTGATTGTGCGGCTGATGTAGCGGCGGAGAATCCTGCATTGCCCCCACCTACGACTAGGACGTCGCAGTCAAGCGTGGCGATCTGGGGTTGGGCAGCCATGCTCAGTCTATCTGGGCACGAAACTATTCAAAAGAAAACAGTTGAGATAACATAAAACTAAAATCAAGATCATGATTTAAACGGATTGGGCTATACACGAAAACGAAATGGCGAAGTCATGACACCGGTGTCGGCTGACGATCCCCCGCTTCTCCACACTGTGGCGAATGCTGGACTGCTCCACTTTCACCATAGTAACTCGATTTGGTCTAACCACAACCATACGAACCTCTTGATCAAGTACGAGGGCTTTCTAAAATGTTCAAAGTATGGTTAAAATGACTGTGGAACCTCAAAAAACGAACACTTTGTAGGCACTCTACATATTGGCAAACGAAGTAGCATTGAAGATAACACTACATTTGGACTAAGGTTATGTGACTTTGCTCACTTGTACAGACTATCCCCTGCCCTCGAGAACTACTTCCTATCCAACATTTTCGCCTAGAAGTAGAGATTTGAACGTGCTTGAATGTGCCACAGGAAGTGGGGCATTCTCAGTATATGATAGCAATCCATCGCATTAGCTTTTGATATGATTGAAGGCAAAGGTGTGCGGTGAATACGGCTTTGTACTCTTGCAAGCCTCCAGATTGAGTAGGAAAATAAATAGAACTATGAAGAAGGTCCAACCACTTCGGTTCCATTAGAGGTTGGGCACGAAGTACTCTACGATCCTGCTGTCTACTTTAGGCCTTGGATCTCTCTCGCTCCCTCAAGCAGGAAGATCGCAAGCTGCTATTCCGGGAGAGTAGATTTACGTACCGCTACCTAACTCTATTTCCATTTGGGGTGGCAGGATCCAGTCGTTTGTTCGCTTTCTGGCTTCTACGAATCGTACATCGGGTGGTGTCCAAGCTGAAATGTCTTGCAGGCCCGGTATATTTTGTATTTCTTCCAGAGTGTACTGCCCCGCTGACAAAAAATATTAAAACGAGCAACATTAGATCATAGGATGATGCACTCACTCTCCAAGACTCTTTGCCTTTCATCTGCCTGCATTAACTTAAAAGTATCCATTCTGTGCCACAACATGGACACTAGATAATCCCAATCTTCATCTTCGGGCATCGCATCTCTGAGATCAGCGGCGACCTCGTTTTGAGCCATCGTGCTAAAGGTCTCCATTGGACCTTCTGTTGGTGATACAAAAATCACATCTCGTTCCATCTCAAATGGGCCGTAGGATTCCACAACCAAGAGAACCTCGTGAACTTTGTGGTTCCAAATCAACTGCAAGCATCCGACGTCATACGTGTCATATTCGTCCGGGATAATCCAGTCTTCCAGGTTGATAGCCAAGCGTCGCAGGCGGCTTGGATTGTCAGCGTTTCCGATGGCGGAACAGCATGGATTTACAACAAGTCCTTTGAGTGGTTCCATATTGCAATTGCCACAAAACCACTTGATATTATCAGGAAGAGTGAGAATTTCACTTTGGATATTACCTCCCAAATTAAGCCAGAAGGTATCCAGGTCCGCATTGAAAAACACCTTGGGGCTGCCAAATACATGTTAAATACCAGAATGTCCATGTGAATAATTACAATAGATGGGCAAAAGATAGTCAAGGTGTAATGAGGTGACTGCTGACTTCGCCTCAAGGCAGGCGTAGTTCACGGATGAAATTTTGGACCTGCTGACTGTCTTCTCGCTGAGAATGTGGACCTGTGGCACTCTACAAGCCAACTGCCAAATGTATCTGTGAAGCACGTGAGCATTCATTTGGCTTTAGACTGATGTACCTACCTTCGCAGCTCTGGAGGTAGTTTTGTAAACTGGGGAAACATAACGCCAGGATTTTGCTGCAGTATGGTAAATTCCGTGCGAAGCTGAAATAATGACGCGCGGAGAGTTATGTTTTCATCCTGAAGTCGAGAGACTGACTTCTGAAGAGTGCTATTCTCACTCCGTAGCTGGGATACAGACTCACTGAGGCTGTTGACAGTGCCAGATAGCTGGCCGATGAGATCATTCACGGATGGGAGCATTTGGGTGCTCTGCTGTGGTTCAGCGACGGGAGCTTGATCTCGCGCAGCATTAGGAGCGTTGGCTGCAACATCTCTGCGAAAGTCCATGACTTATATGGCGGCAGCTTGACATATATGCAGGTGTCTGAGAGTGATAGTGAAGTTGGCTGGGCGTTGGTAGTTGTATATATCAGGAGGAGACCGTGCGTGATGTTGTGCAACGCTACTCGGCCTAATTTCTCATGAACGTGCGGCGGGGTTTTAAGCGAGATTATTCTTTAAACACCGAGAAAAAAATAACACCCCACCACTTATTTTATTATACAACTGTGTTAAAAATTTCTCAACTACTGGCTAAAATGACTCAAACCTTGGATTTTATTTATAAGTTAAAG
>QGMK01000547.1:0-22021 GCA_007825345.1 Lachnellula suecica
ATTTGTATTTGCAAATTAAATTATTTTAATACTTTGCAATTGCTTTTATACTTCAAAAAATATATAGATTCAATAGCTGCAAATATATACAATAACTAATATGAAATAGATATCTAATAGATATATTGGACGTTTAATAGGTGTATTAAACGTCCAATAGATGTATTTCTCGTATAGGTGGTTACCACACAACACATCCACCGTTCGGTGCCCTAATAAATGATCATAAGCGATACCAGAATCAAAACACTCGGCGAAGGAATCGAAGAAATCCTCCGCGGCTTGCTGAAACTCCCTCTCGTTGACGTTCAAGTTCTGCTAAATATTTTTCGGCGGTATTCAGCCCAGTCGAGCCATTCGGGCCATCTGCCCAGTTCTCCCCTTCATCTGCTGCCCTTTGATACATCTCGACAGCCTTCTCAACGAGCGGAATCTGATCACTGGCCTTGGCAGCATTGCCTGCACCCAACATATAGGCCAGACCCTTTTCGAGATTTGAGGTACCGGTAGGTGAATAATTGAAGACGAATGCGCAAAACTCGTAGTGATCCTTCCTCGCTTGGCTACTCTCGTGTGATTTGGGATCTCTCTTCATGTTCGCGTCCATGGCGATAAATGCAGCTAGCAACTCGGGCCTGACATTCGGCAGCATTGCTCCAGCGTCACCTGTCCACTCCCGAAGCTGTCGTTGATAAGCAGCACAGATTTCATGTTTAGCCAGAGCATTCTTGGCGAGACTTAACATGTCGGCGCCAAGGTTGTTCGTCTTTTCTCCTTTATCTTCCAGTATCTGAAACATCTCGATAGCCTTTTTTGCCAGCAAAACTGCTTCCTCGGCATCGGTGCAGTAGCGACATGCGGAAATGTAACACTGGGCCTTATCGGCATCGGTTGTGGTTGGGTCGCTGATGGCAGAAGCAAAAAGGCTGTACCTGTCCTTGCACTCCTCAGCGGTGGGTGGGGGAAGAAGTGTGGGAAGAGGTGATGGGGCAGGCATTGTGATGGTTTGATGCTGGGTCTTGTGGTTGTTGTGGTTATTTGTGGTGCTATGATTTACGTCCGAAGCTTCGAGTATTTGTACAGATGCGTTGCAAGGTTATGGCATCATATTACAGCCGCTGCGTCGTGCCACCTGTTGAGGTAACGTCACAATCATGAATTGAATATGAATACGATGTATAATGATTATAGACTCCCTTCAAGGAATAATTTCTTATCTAACCGTTGGTTACACCCAGAGGTATTTCTATGCCTAGGTCCGCACATAATTTTCATCATACTGTGTGCTATGAATAAGATAGTTCTTCCATCAACACTCATTCAATCCCCAGATACGTCGAGAATTTAATCATCAAATGTATCGCAAGCCTATGAAGGCGTATCACAGGCTCATTAGTAGGATCCCTCAGAAGAATATGTGAATAAGTATGGCAGGCCATCGACAGACACCACAACCCATGTTCTGTTTGCGTAAATAGGAGGATGTTGATCGCGGCAGTTTCGGCATCGTTCAGCTCGTAGTTCTGAGTAAGTTGTCGGCGAATAGCCATGAAGGTTTCATGGTCTCCGGTTGCAAGCTCTTGGCAGGATCTATAGATCTCACGGGCAATGAGTTCGTCGTTTTCGGGTGACATTGTTCGCAGTGCGTAGTGTCCTGCGTCGAAGGCAAGGAGCTTCATTTCGAAGTTGAGCCGCCGTGCGAATTCGTCATGTCCTTCACTTTCGATGTTGACAATGTTGGTCATGGCTGTATTGTGCGTCATGCTTTCTCTTCTTGGATGGTCCTGAATAGAATAGTGGAGGTATTTCGTAGGCTTTGGAGATGTTTCGTTATACCGACTTTGGACTCGTGGTCGGCTTTTTCTGTTTTGATGCCAAAGATCTAAGCCTCAGTGGAGATAAGTACTCGTCAGGGTTCGAATAGGTGTTATTCACAACTCGCAACCTTCTCCGTGATTCCGCGAGTTTAAAGATTGCTCTATTCATTCAGAGCCAATGGTGCATCCGAATGAAAACATATCAAGAGGTGCAAGCTTAGGCTGACTGGCTTAGCAGATGGCTTTTCATTGTTATTATATCCGAAACTTGTTTCGTTGCTTCTAATGTATTCGATGATGTTATTCATTACAATGTGTTGACTGTAGGAACTCCTCAAGTTCAGCGATGTCATCACGTGTCTCTTCCCCCTTTTGCACCGAATTAAGCGAGTTCACTTCTCGAAGCAGTGCTCATCCAAAGTAGCGTCTCTACAGGCTCATTTGCCGATCTTACACAGACGACCATCAACATCAGTCGCCCAACCCTCACTTCCTACTGCTGTCCGGCCCCAGAAAATTCCGTCCGGGTCATACTTCTCCTTGATTGACAAAAGCCTGTCGTAGTTTGTGCCATAGAAAACCTCCTGCCAATCTGGCTGATTGAAGTTGGCTTCGTTGAGATAGGCAGCAGGTTTTGACGTCAGCTTTTCCAAGGCAGGGAGCAATACGTTAGTGACAGTTTGTTGGCCGGCGAGGTTAGCCGTCATATTGAACCGATCGTACCACCTATTTCGGTATATTAGCCAAATTCGTATGACTTAAGATGTACATATACGGGGTAATGCATACGTGCCGAAGAAAGCCAGGAACAAAGAATTGCGCCATTCAGGGTGAGCAGCATTGGGAAATGTGGGTGGCTGGCTGACATCCATCGACACACCAGCAAACAAGTCACCGCCATTACCCAAAATAGACTTGATTGCATCGACCAGGGAGCTGACGGAACTATTGGTTGCTACAAGAGAACGGGGAACAAGACTGCCACCAAGATTCAGCTCCGAGATGTTCATTTCGGGGTTCATCGCATTGTAAGCATCTTGAAATACCGGAAAACTGCGAGAAGTGAAGGCTATTGAATGTGCGTCAGTACAGAAACCTAAAGTCATAGACCAGCCAGGGGGCACATCGTTCTCCACGCCTACCATATGGGATATTGCTATCATCTAGCACAGCTAGCGTGGGCTTCAGCAAACTTTCCAGATCCTTAGCGGTGCCATTTGGCAAGTATGATTGAGGCATGAAGAACACATTTCCGGGTAGAATAGCCCAATACAGAGTAGTACCTTCTTTCAGTGCTGCTGGCATATGTACCAGGAAAGCATGCACCACATCCCAGAAAGCGTCGGATGATTCCATGAAAGACAAAGTGGCGCCAGCGGTGGGCATATCTCGGTGCAGCTTGATCGTCATGGAGAGTACAGCGCCATAAGTGCCACCTCCGCCTCCAGATAGTGCCCAATACAAATCCGAGTTCTGGCTTGATGTCGCCGTCAAAAGTTCTCCAACAGCTGTGACCACCTCCCACTCCAGAACTTGGTCTGCAGCAAGTCCAAACTTCGACCCGAGCGGGCTCGCTCCGCCTCCCTGAGTGTAGCCGCCCGCGATACCAACTGTTGGGCAGGCGCCTTCCACAACAACATAGCCTTGAGCATTCGCAGTTGCCTGTGCTTCAGATGCCTGTACCCCCGCGCCTATCTTCATCGCTTTGCCTGAGTACGCCGGAGATTCATAGTCGACCACATATCTTTCCTTCATGTTATGGGTCCATAAAGCAAGTGCGCCGGCTCCAGTGGATTTCCCCAAATAGTCGTGTCCCGTGTTGCGAATAACTAGTCGGATATTTTTGTCTGTTGCGAAAGCGATTGTCGCGCGATAATCTGCCAGTCCGGAAGCGTTAACAACATAAGGCACATAGGTACCCAGAACACATTGGGCATCCCGGGGAGTGAAGGGATCGCAACTCATATTGGCAAAGTATGCGGCCATGGGTGAGTGGGTACTTTTGTCATGCAGCTCTGGGTGCGGCCAGTTTGCTTGGATCTCGGCGCACTCCTCCGCATCGAAGCTGACTCCTGGAAAATTATCGTGACATGGACTGGCCATTGGGACCGTGGCTATCAATCTGCCTCCCACTGTCTCGTTGAAAGAGTCCCATTTGGCAGAGGATGGCCAGCACGCATCGCCCGGAAAGCAGCGGCATTCAGCCTGAAGTGGGGCCTGCGTTGTCGCAAGCCATACCGCTCCAACGATAGCAATCACGGATGTTGTACCGAGAATTTGTGCTTGTATACTGGTATATCGTGTCTCAACCATGATGTGTGAAGTAATTGGGAAGTTTGGAAATAAAACTCGAAGGCTTTCAGAGCGAGAGGTGCTGCAAGTCGTACCACAGGAATATTTGCAACCCGAACCATGGGTGTCGAATGGACTCGCTACTGTTGGCTTACTGTACTAAAACCTACGAGGCATGTTGTGAACAAATCTGGTGACTTACGTCAAGCTCATCTGATAAACATCTAGGAGCAAAAGTAAGTTGAATCAGGAAGTCTTTCGGGTTACAGCGGTTTCTGGACATATTGTTTTAGCAACAACCAAGCCAAGAATTTTAGTCGAAACAAGGATTCAAGGACTCAACGCTCGAGTGGCTTTCGAATCCAACTCGATTCCGTAACAATGTACCCTGGGGCGAATATGCAGGCTGAAGGAAGCGTGTCACAATGTAGTTTGATCGGCTTTAACCATTGATGGGGGGAGGGGTTTGTGGGTGGCATGAATTTTTCTCTCCTATCCTTTTTACAAAAATGACCCCTGGATTGAAGTGTTGAAGCTTTTTATTAGATGGATTAGAGTGGGAAAAATGAAAATCACTAGGATGGAAAGCTAAAACCCCCCTTGGAGAGCCTTAAAATAAGGGTTGGAAAGGAAGGATAGGAAAACCAATTAAAGGAACAAATTTAAGCTTAAACCCCGAAGCCCCAGGCCGTATTAAGCTTGCCCTACCGAAATCACCCGGAAATCCGGAAATTGCGGCTTATGGACCCTTGGAGAGCTCTCCATATAACCCCTGCATACCTCCACCGAATTATGGAGACTCTCTAAAAGTATGCTAGACGTGGAAGGATTGGAAAGAGAGATAAGCAGTATTTCATTGGATGGAGAGTTTATAAGCTTAGAAAAAGCTCTTATCTCTCCTATCCAAACGAAGCTGGATAGGAAAGAAAATTCTTGGTGGATGGTACCAATACCAACATACCAACATACCCACTGAGAGAAACCACATACTTAACTAAGGACAATCTTAAATTTATATTGAAACATCAGCAGTTTCCATTTTCCCCCAATTTTTCAGAGCAAGACAGACCGCTATACGGCACCCCAATCGTGTATGACGCTGTGGTAGACGCAGAATCTTGCAGAGGACTTTTGATACGGCTGTTCGGTGGCATTTCAATTGATGTCTTGGTACGCGCCTTACAAGATCCTTCTCTTATCAATTCATGCTGTCGACCGCGCCGTTCATAAACTCCCCACACCTCACCAGTCCTTCCCAAATGGGCCGGGCATTTGTTTGGTGGGCGGGTTAGGGTCGTTTAGGCACAGTCGGCTTGTTGAGTGGAATAGATGACGGTGGCGGTGGTTGAGGAAGAGTCGTTGGGTTTGACGGAATGGTGACCATCCTCCAGGCGCAAAGCCTTTGCACTTCGGACGAGGGGGTAGCCCGTCATCCGAATCGGCCGCACCTCCTAAGACCTCCTACTCTCTTACCCCTCCTTCCTCCATCTCAGTCCCCTGTCAAAATGATCAGGAGCAGCGTTTTGAGGCAGACCTCCGCCGCTCTACCTGAGATGGGAAGTATGCACGATCTAATCCGGCAGAACCTTGACATTCAAGGTCGATATGATGGCGGTTGAAGAGTTAGACTCCTACAAAAGGGCTAAAGATGGGTTTCAATATGTTCCTACCATGCCAACGATTAGAGGCTGACTTCTAAGCGCGAAAACATTTGGGAATGACATACCCTCTTGAAGCGGGAATGAGCAATAGATAACATGAAGGTGGTACCTGCGTCAACTTGCGGCCCAAGGTCTCAGTATCTCGTGAGGTGCGCATCGCTGGGCTGGGCGGCAGGCCCATGATGCCTTTGCCGTAGTTGTGGAGGATGGTGTAGTGGTGCAGGTTCTGCTCCGGGAATTTGGTGTTAAGTAAATTGTTGACGAGTGGAAACTGGTCGTGCGTGAGTGATGGACTAGCAGCCCGTGGTTTCAGCAGCAACATAACGCACTTCGGGAAACAATAGTGAACCTAACTCGAAAAGGCAATATCAGTGTTCCGGACGAGGTGAGACATTTGGAAGCAAGTAACATAAGATGCCTTCCTGGTTTATCGGGGGCTGTTATTGTCAGTCCCACTGACAGCCGCTTTTATACCCTAGTGTAGACACCAACTTTATGCCGTTGCACTGTAATGTTCGGATCAAAGCAAGCCGTTTTTGCTGAAACCGTATCTCCAGCCTGCGTGTGGGTGTGTTGTTGGTACTGGAATTGTAGACGTGTGGCGGGTGGAGAAACCGTTTGTGTTGGTTTTTGGTGTTATTGTAGTATTGCGTGTCTTCCGACATGGTTTCGTCAATGCGCAGCCGTCACAGTGCTCCAAGTACAGCTTGGAAGGAAATTAGATGAGGTTGTGTATTCGAGTGGTGGTGAACTGTGTAAGATGTGGTGTCGCGGCGTTTGGAGCAGTGGAAAGGGAGATGTGAGATGGCGAATGTGGGACGGCGATGTCGAGTTGTGGTAAGAAATATCGAAGCAACAGCGAGGAAGCTAGTCCGAAGTACCTCCGCGCTTCCTGGCAAATCAGTCTGGGCAAATTTCGTCAACCCTCTAAACAGCAATAGAAAGAACGTCTCTGCAAAAAAAGGTCCAAACACACTCTCACCCACTATAGATCGCTGTCACAGTATCCGCGGGAGAAACTCCCTTGCTGCCCGGCTTGACAGCAATTCCCAAATCCTCCAATCTCATCCCCGCGCAATTCTCGAGACAACCCATGCCCTCAGCTCCCAGCCTCGCCCACCGCTCCAGCCACATTCCGTCATGTGCATAACCTCGTACATCGCGTCAAGACGGCTGCGACCACTTCCAATCCGTGCTCACAATGAGCGTGTTCCTTGGGGGCGGCTCATGATGATCAGAGCGCCGATCGCAAAAGCATTTGGCGGCGGGTAGAGTCCTCGATACGGTACGCGCTCGTGTTTGAACAGGTCGTTTTTCTGGGAGTCGATGTAGCTACCGTATCTGGCGGGCGTGCCGAAGCTGTGTAGGCAGCCGTCATATTTCCGGGGCGCGTCGAGATCAGGGCTGGGGCTTCTTCGGCGGCCTTGTTCTCGTCGTTGGGCGCTGGAAAGTTTCTAATTGTCGCCGGCCAAATAATCTTCAACCGATGAGGACCGACAAGAGTGACGCATCTTTGTCATGAACCCCAGCAATTGGAACCGCAACGTAAGTTTGCAAGCAGGACAACAAACGCAGGCACAGTCTGAGACACCGCATTCGCAGACACCATCGAACCAAAGACCGCAACAAACAAACGGAGGCTATAATAGAGGCGTTTATGAACATTCAACGTGGTAAGGGGAGCAAAGGCCATACGTAGAAGATATTGGCAGAACCGCAAAAATCATGTCATTGTACTATCACACACCCTATTTAGATGTCAAAGATCCACCTCCGAGGAATGATCAGCGTACTATGAGAGCCAAGCTGACGACCATTAGAGTTTTCGTAGCGCGCGAGAGCTCAACGACGCGAACCTACAAGCTCTTCTGCTGCAGAATCTGCACCCCGAAAACGAGTAGCAAGCTGCACACGAGCACAGGCCGTTCGTATTTCTGAGCCTCTCCCCTGCACAATAGAATGAAGTCAATTGACGAAAGGCAGGGCATACTGCAGCAGTCCACGGATTTCAAGGTCACAAAGCTACAGTGAACGTAGGCACTACCCCTGAGCCTTTTCTCCAACAAAACAAATTAGGATTTCAACAAAAGAAGCAGATACAAATGATATGGGCAAAGCGGATACACGAAGCACGCTATAGAACAACTATCTATAACAAAATACATCACTTGCAGACACAGACCTCGCTAAGTAGTTGAGGAACGTCGGAAGTGAAGGCTGCGAGATGGGATGTCGTCGGTTCTAGCGGACGCTACTGTAGTGGAAACGGAAGTCTCCCAATTGGTCTTATGTCCGATAGTTCGGATATGAACACTAATTCAAAGTTGTACAACTCTGTACAGAATATCAAGAAGCCTGAAGAAGTTCTCGAGGGATTCTTTTGACGGTCGAACTTTCTTTGCAATTTTCTTCTTTCACTACACACGTTTCAAGGGCACTAAGCCGGTTAGAGAAATTCCGAAATAGTACGATTGCAAGTATGGTTATAAGTCCGGGACATATTTTTATCTCAAAGTTTATATTCCATTATTCTGTGGAGTATTTGCTTGTTGGTCGAACATTCGAAGACGCTCCTTGTTGAGCGAAAGGAGCCGGGGAACTGCCTTGTTGTCCAGGTTGCTGCTGGAGAGGTTGCTGGGGTTGCTGAGGCATACCTTGAGGAGGAGGAGGTCCCTGCTACTGCAAAGGTTAGCCATTGTCTTCAGGTAACTTTTGAATTGTCCACCCACTAGAAACCTTATTGGTGGGAAAAGATGCCTTCGAGCACAGTAATCGCACCGCCTTGGGGAAACTGGCCCTGCTGGTTTTGGTCGTACTGGAATGCCATCTCGTCTAGCAAGTCGCAAAGATAAGGCTCGGAAGGTGGTACAAGAGTCTAAATCTTGATGTTAGTTGTTAAAAGGCAAGAAGTTGCTACTCAGATCGAAATACCTGGAGGGAATGTCGATGGGTTCGCCATAGTACCTGGTTCCAAAGCCCTGCCACGAACAAGACACGCTTGGCACCACCATTTGCATCTCCGCCAGCCGCAGCGAGAGCATCGGTGGTCTGTAGCTCCTCGTCGGAGTAGTCGATGAGATCTTCTTCGGCAGACATGATGGTGGAAAAAAAGGCGAAGGTGATGGAGGTGTACGTTGTTGTGGTGAAGCTGGTGTGAGATTGTGGTCGAAAGAGGTAGTGCCGTAGATCAAAAAGGTACGAAAGAGAGGTCAGATAGCCCGTTCAGGTCGTCAGACAAAACAATAAACGTCTGGCTGAAGGTCAGTTGAGGCCCTCGTGCCCATGCCCACAGCTTTGCCTGTCGAGCATCGACTCGGACTGCAGTCGGGGAGTCAGCGTGTGCATCTGATGATGTGAAGATGCGGTACTCCGGCTCACTTACCTGGACATTGTTCGAGCAGAGAGTGGTGAGATTCTGAATGCGCGATCCGGAGACTCCTGGCGGCTTCAAGGACAGCATGCCCTGGAGGCCAGCTTCTAGTTCTGCTACTGGGGACGACATGGTTGGGGAGACACGACCAGCAACGGAGCCAGAACCTAAAAGCAGTCGCTGTCAGCCACACTATTCGTTCATCAGATGCGACGAAGGTTTCTTGAAAGTAAATTCAATCATTTGCTTGGGTTACTGGCCAGATCGATGGAAAAAGCTCGTGCGATGCTCTTCATGAGTCCTTGCCGGGAACAGACTCACAGTGGTGCTCTTATTTATTACTAAGACAGTAGAGGCTTGCTTTGGTGGAGAAAGACTCTGCCAAAGACGCTCATTTATATACTGTCGCAAACCCAGGCTAGCGGTGACTCTTGCCCTGCGAAGCATAACATTCAAATCTCGGATATGACGCTGGGGATGGTTGAACAAGCGAGTGAGGAACAATCTTCGCATGGCGATTATGCCGTAGAAGTCTTCTGGTGGTCGCTTGAGGTATGGCTCCAAGTCGGCGAGATTGTGGAAGGAGTCGATGTTGCTGCAATATGGGTTGTCACGATGAGCTGCTCTAAGCGGTGCCGGTGCGATCCAGAGACCCTGCGAGTGGGTGCTTCGGGTTTGTGTTTCATGCTCCATTGGGCTCGGTGTTGGGTGGTTTGTAACGTTTCGAAAGCGCGATGGCTTTGAGATCAGGTTGTGGTAGATGAAGATATTAATTTTCTCAAAAGTGTGTCTGCAAAGAGGGACGCTAAGATCAAATAGGCGAGGCACACCCTCGTGCCTCTGCAGGCATGACTTATCCCTTATGCGATGGGACCTGGGGAACTGGGGGACTGGAATCAACACCGAGTCATTCCTTCTGGTGGACAAAGTGTTGAGATCTCCTCGAGCACCGCACATGGGTATGTTAGCTCGCAAAGCGCGCCTGGTGGTGAGGTGATCGATCGCATGTTGCAATGCATTGCAGTTTATAAGAGCTGATTTTTGGAAACGAAGTTGCTTGATAGACTAGCTCAGTATTTCCAGCTCTATTCCAATTTCATCTAACCAATTTATGCGATCTAGTCACCGAAAGACCAAACTAATATATGCAGGCCTCAATAAATCGACCTCGTCTGAATCCTTCTTAGCCAACCTTGAACCCCGGTCCACAAAATTGAATCTTCGCTCTTCCTCCTTGTCGAATTGACCCCGAACTGGGACAACCACTTCATGCCCCACATCAATGGCGAAAAGGCGACCATTAGGGCTTTCGAAAGGGAGGTACAGGCCGAGAAGGATCAACAACTCATCACATCTGCGGAGGATGGGAGGATGGCAGCGACAGTATATTGGGGAATTGGAGGCGTGGAGCCGGGAGCGGACTGGAGAACACAATCCAGCTTATTGTCCTTGAGAGATGATTCCGTGCTCGAAGACAAGCAGGAGATACTAGCATTAATTTTGCACAAGCGGTGTGGGTAGATACTGTCGAGGGGGGGAAAAGTGAGGCTTTGCAGACCCATAGATTTGAATCAACTCCAGGGGCCAGCAACACCATATCCCAATACCTTGCGAGATTCTTCGGAGCTACCCAGCAGGTAATCTGAATGCAACAAGTGAAACAACTAGGCAACAGGAAAAGAAATGACTCAAGCTTAAAAGGCCTACCAACCCCGGTGAGCGAGCTCCGCAATCATATCCAGTGGAAGTGCAACAGAAGTTTGAGGCGAGAGAACAGCCCATAATCTTTTATGGCATTCACTGTGGTCTGCCTCAATCATTCTCGATGTCTGACAAAAGCCGAGACATTCAACTTCTATGTTTTACGGGACATGCCGGCTGTGTTTCTGTTCAAATGAAATTTGAAACGTGGGAGTAGATATTAGGTTGGCAGTCTGGAAATAAATCTATAGGTTACCCAAGCGGCCCAAGGAACAGGAGCCGCGACTATAACATTGAAATCGTCGGTCCTAGCAAAATAGCCCCAGAAATCATGACTCTGTTTCAGCTGATCATGGGTGTGGAGATTATACAAACAGGCACTTGAGGAAACGTCCGTCGCTTTAGCAAAGCTACCAATCAGTACTGGAGAAAGAGCTATAGATATGACATATCTCATTGGGACAGTTGAATATGGAAACATAGATCTGGAGTTGAACACGAATAGTGGCCTAGCGAAAAATGAAGAAAGTCGCACCGGTTGGAGGACTTGCGTTGAACTATTTATTTTATTATTGATCAAATAACAAACCATGGACATATGTGAGTGATTTTGAAGAAGACTGAAATTTGATTAAAATTGCTGGGACTTCAAGATAATTACTTAGACGAAGAGAACCTGGCTACTGATTGATGTTTACACTCTCTGCCCTCACAAATCCTTCCATTTTTGTTCATTGGCTCTGGTGACGAAAGGAGTTTCGGAGGCGTCCTCGGTTTCATACCACTCGAACTCAACTCCAACTTCTGCAAATACTGCCTTCAGATTGGTCATATCAGACAATGGTCCATATCTTTCTGGCTCCTCCTCGTCATTCTCGTCATCTAACGAAAGTTGATACCACCAGATAACGCGCTTCAGCTCTTTGAACCTCAGAACCTTACTTGCCGCGAGCTGCTCAAGCCTAAGGATACGAGCTTGTCTGTGCTCGTCCTCTTCGTATAGGTCGTCAAACACTACCGGGATTTGCAACTGGAATTCCTCCAGATTTGGTGGCAATACATCTTCGAGTCTCTCGTTTCCTGCTACCGCAACAAGAAATGACTCTGGTATAGCTAAAACTTTAAGTTTGGAGTATTGGGCGAGGCTGCCGAAGCGTGTTGTTGATGGAAATACAAAGTTCCATGACCCGTAGATTTCTAGCTGCTCCAGCGTAGAAGTATGGGGATTTAAAGCTTCTCCAAACCCCTCAGCTTCCATTTCGGGGCTCTGGAACTGTTCATCGTCATCTGCCATAGGATGACCAAACTGGATGGTAAATGTCTTCAGGGATTTAATGCTCAATAGTATATCCGGGAGCAAGCCTAGCTGTGCTTCGCGATGGCAGCTAAAGTGAAGTGCTGTAATAAATGAAGTTCTATGACGTTCAGGTGGGAACAAAGTACCCAGCTCTTCGTTTGGGTAAGGCGTGAAATACATGTTATCGACTTCTAGTCTTCTCAAATAAGGGCCCCAAATGTTTGGTGCTAAGAATTCCAATATTTTCCCCGGAGGTGGCTGCGACGAATATTTATTTTCTATGATCAGACTTTCGAGGATTGGTAATGAATCTGAAATATTCTGATTCCATGGGGGCGGTGTAATATTGAGCTTTCGAAGGTTTGGAACCAAGCTGAAAAGGCGGTCATACTGCACAAAAGGTTTAGAGTCTTCGTCCTGGTTCCACGAAAAGTTTAAGGTATGGACACAACCAGCAAGATATGGATTGTGCGACAAAGTGTCTAGAAGCCGAGCGAGTGTGTCCATATTATAGCCTTCATTGTTGCGAGACCGTAAGTTGTAACCCGCAACTTTGGGGGTATGAATAGTCATAGAAATAGTTCGATAGAGAAGGCGCTGAGCTGATCTTGTGAGTTCAGGTGACACTCGACACAGAATCCAGAGAATGAAATCTCGAGGTTCGAAGATGTTATGTGGGGGTACTGGGGGATCAAGACAAAAGCCAAAGATTCTATCGATGACCTCGTTAGGTAATGTTAGCAGCTTTGAGGTCCCATTCAGGCGGGAATTTGAGAGCGCCGAGAGTTCTGCCATTTCGAGGCTTTGTCAAACGTTGTTTTAGGAATGTTGTCTTTAAAATAATAAGAAGAAGGATTTGCTCTGCAGATTAATGTGCATGCTTCCAAAACTGCAGTACTAGCTATCCTAGTATTTATATCACAAAGAAAGGTTCGTTACTAAATTTAATAAAGACTCTTGTCAGGTGATAGACGCATAAAGAAAGTTACTCTTTAGCGTAATTGTCCACTTCATTGAAGACGAAAGAAAAAACAAATCTACGCCGGATCGGGATGTTGGACATGAGCCGTTGAGCAAGTTTTGGGTCCGCCGGGGCGGAGGGGGGGGCTCATGTGCTGTTTCTACGGGCGAATGGATTTCCATGTTTCGCTGGAACGAAATTTCGAAGGCCGAGTGAGTAGCTGGGCCAATAAAGGTACCCGAACAGCCCCATAAATGGTGGGTCTAGCAAGATCGATACAAGGCCGAGAGGAGTTGAAGGAGGATAGTGAAAGAAGTGAAGAACTAGCCTCTATTTGATACCCCATTTTCCCAACCCAGTCCGTTTCGACCGTCGAGTACTGGTATATACAGACGAAGTTGCATTCATACTAATTTATTACATTTCAACGTGATACTGTAAATGAATGAATATCACTTGTTCTCCCTAGCATGATTTACCATTTCAGAATAGGGGTTTAAGCGAAGCCTTCAACTGTTGGGGTATCAATAAGTACTCACGTTATTAACAATTTCGTACACATTAGTCAAAAGGTTCCTGACCGCTTTTAAGCCATTTCAATTCCTTCGTCGAATCGTTTTATGCTATTCAAGAACGTGGAAAGCTTTACCTCAGCTGACCTTGCCAAGTGGTGGGAGATGTTTGTTTGATGGCACAAATCCTTGACTCACAGCCAGGCCGAGACGTTCGTACACCACCGCGGACCATTCCTACTGCTCCACGAATTCAAACCAGAATACGAACCCAGGGTGTAAGTTACAGTCCCACAATCCGAGGCTTCGAGAAGGCTGTCGAGTGCCCTCTCCCTATACGCGGAAGCCTTCCCAACGCGATGAGAAATCGCCCGATCCGTATGACGAACACGGCAAAAGTGAGATCGTTGGGATGTAAGTGGTTCTATTTAGCTTGTATTCTCCCAATAATAGGGCAGGATATAACTCCTTAATCGGGTGCCGTGGCGGAGTAATTGTCGGCGACGGATGGGTGCAGCGATCTCGAGGCATGTGTTGCACAGGTCAGAGTGTTTGATGAAAAGCTCGCCTTGCGAATCTCGGGTCTCTGTCGGTGTTTGAGTGTTGGTTGGGTGACTTGCTTCGGCGTCAGACACAGCACATTGTACGTCTCACTCGTACTATAAGTGTTTGCTTCTCCCACCCGGACTGCCTTTCATTTCTATTTTTGTTCAGAGACTTCAAACTGTTGGCCTCCTCCTTCCATATTTCACTCACCTATTTAAAAGCTGGAACATTTCTGCTCCTTCCTTCATCGACGTTCTGAGGCAATGATGCTCGCAAGACGACAGAACCGGCAACCGCAACTGGTCAAGCGACGACCCGGTGCGGCACAAGTTCCCCTCATAGTCAACCTCCCAAACTTTGTGGGCCAATTCCCGCAGCAACTCCTCCGCCAGCACGTTCCGAAATTCTTTCGCGATCTCAGAGAGTCCGGCAACCGAGTATCCAGACCGCTCGAACACTTCATGCCCGGCTTTCAACATGCTAATGATATACCAATGCACTCACTGGCTTTGGACTGGGTCTTTACACGGATCGAAGAATACGGAACCTACATACCTGTCCCGAATCCGCTAAATGACCTTTATGACAATCTTGAAGATGCCATCCAGTTGGGAGATATACAACTGATAATCTACTATGGTGGTATGGCTTTAGAAGTATTCGACGCCCTCAGCAACGTCATTCGACCAGATAAAGGGTTCGCCTACAGCGATCGGCTTTTCCGCGACTTCATCGAAGCAGCGCTGAACTTTGCGCCGCATTTCGTTGCTCTGGGCCCCGACGAACTGTATCATCTTATAAAAGCTGTCTGGAGGGCGGAGGCGGGGCAAAATTTGACTGCAGTTGATCTCCTTGTCAAACGAACACCTCCCAACCATAGGATGGCTTTACGGCAGGTTGTTGTGGCAGAAGCACAGATGGGAGATCTGTTGGCATTCGACATGATTCAACTCGGAATCATCTGATCCTTGGATTGTCCCGAGATCTACATCTTCCCTATCGCACCTTTCCCTTGATCATGCCTCCATTTCCTTCCTCATTCGAAATCTCGACGTCGTCTCATCTCGTTCCTGAAACCCTTTCCACATCTCCACAATTTTAAGTTTTTCCAGAACAGCACGAAAACGCACCATTTCCTTCTAGCTCACGGTAAATGCCCCTTTACTCCAAGTCAACCTTCCGGCTCCCTGGTAATGCAGGGGCGCATTGAGTCGCGCCCTGGACCGGAGATGTTTCCAGCCAATTAGCTGCGTCGTCGAGTCAGTCGTCCAAATCATGGTGGAGTCATCTCCTGATGTCTCCTTGTTGGCCAAGCACGTTGGCACGCTTCTCGTCACTTGTACCTGCAAACTCCAGCATGAACCCCAGGTTCGGGCTGGGATTGCGGTTAGGCGCATGATGCAGACAGCCTTACCAAGACGGACATTGTTGATATAAGGCTGCATCTCCAGAGATCTTTAGGATGGCAAGCTCAGCGAGGAGAGAAAACTCTTGGCGAAGAATTACACAGCAATCACGATGTCAAGCTCTGATGCGAAAGACGTCCCAGTCAGCAGGACTGAGATTTCTTCAGCTCACTCAGTTCAGCTGTCAACATGGCAGCTGGCGCTGAAATACAAAACTGCTGTTTTCTGGTCCGCATTCATTGGGCTTGCGAGCATAAACTGGGGAATGGATACACTGGTAAATACCCCTATCCATCTCTAACCTACGGGTCTAACACACTCACAGCTTTCCAACGGCGTCATTGCAGTGCCTTCATTCCAGAGGGATTTTGGATACGATTTTCATGGTAAATACATCATCAGTGCAAGCTGGCAGATCGCGTTCAACACTGCTTCCTCAATCGGTGGCTTCTTTGGCGCTATCGGAGCGGGGTATCTTGCATCTAAGCTGGGGAATAAGCGGGCGTTGGCTATTGCTTGTATAATAAGCATCGGCGGCGTTTTCATCCAGATGTTCGCTCGATCATCCGGTCTACTCATGGCTGGCAAAGTACATCCCACCACCTCTCTTTCCTATCTCACACATGCTGACCATACGAAGCTCATCAATGGACTCTCCCTCGGCGCCTTCCTCACAATCAGCTCCTCCTACTCCGCAGAAGCATGTCCCACCTCAATCCGCGGCTTCACACTATCCGGCGTGCAGCTCTCCATCAGTATCGGCCAGCTAGCCGCGAACCTCATCCTGAAAGGCACAGGCACGCTCTCCAACGCAACAGCCTACCGTCTCCCCTTCGCGCTACAGTTCTTCTTCCCAGCCATCCTCCTCATCGGTCTGCCCTTCTGCCCCGAATCCCCATGGCACCTAGCGCGCACGCACCAGGATGCGCTGGCACTCACTACTCTCGCGCGATTAGGCTACTCGAGCCCTGCTAATGAGCTCGCTGAGATGAGCAAGACATTTAAGCAAGAAGAAGCTAGGTCTTCAAGCACCAGCTATTTCGATTGCTTTCGAGGAAGCGATTTACGACGCACAGAGGTCGCAATGGGTATCTTCTCCGTGGCGCAGCTCACAGGCGTCGTGTTCGCCATCGGCTACAGCAGCTATTTCTTCCAACTCGCCGGGCTCTCAGCCTCAGATTCTTTTTCACTATCCGTCGGCGTCAGCGTGCTGGGTCTAGTGGGCGTGCTGTGTTCCTGGTTCATTGTCAATCGCGCCGGGCGCCGCAGTAGTAGTTTCGTGGGCACGGCGGTGCTGACGGGTTTATTGTTTTTGATCGGCGTGCTGGATGTTGTGAACGGTGGGAAGGGAGCGGTGTATGGGCAGGTGACGTGTGTTATCTTGTTCGCCTTCGTGTATTTGCTTACGATTGGGCCTATGGGCTGGACGCTGTTCGCTGAGGTGTCGTCGGCAAGGCTGCGCTCGCGGACGGTGGGCCTGGGTATCGTGGTGCAAAATTCGTTTGGGGTGCTGATGAATATTGTGGTGCCGTTGTTGATTAACCCAGATGCTGCGGATCTTGGGGGTAAGATCGGGTTTATCTTTGGGGGGACGGCGTTGGTGAGCGTGTTATGGGTGTACTTGAGGGTACCTGAGACGGCGGGGAGGAGTTTTGAGGAGTTGGATTGGTTGTTTGAGAGCGGGGTGCCGGCGAGGAGGTTCAAGGGGTATGATGTCCCGTTGTTTCCTGCTGTTTGATGCGATCTGTTTTGCGATATAGACTTGCTGTTACAATGCGAATTAGACATTATTTTCGAACTTGTTGGCATTTGAGTCGCTTTCTTCGTTGCGTGATATCAAAGCATATAAGTAAACCCCTCTCTTTCTCTCTCATGTCCAATCTTTCCATACGCAACTCGCCGATTCTTCCTCGCAAGATAAAATCTCAGCCCAAGCGCTAGCACAGCAACACACACCATAGCGCCAGCACAAACCGCCATGCCCCTGATATATAGCGGCGCCTCCTCTTCCGGATACAGCCTCGTTCCTACCAACGGCCCACACTGCCCAATAACCTGCAAAACCGCAAAGCCCGCCCCCTGTCTGCTCTCGCCCTCCTGGTTATTAATCGTCCACGTAATCACAATAGTAACCACAGAGAAGAAACCAATGGCGGCGGGGTACACTCCCGCATATCGCACCCACGGCGACGAGTGGTGCAGGCCCGCTATACAAATGAGCGCATAGCCGGCGGCGGAGAGCAGGGCGTGGAAGATGATGAAAGGGGAGCGGGAGGCGTGTTTGTCGGATAGGTATGCGGTGATCAAAACGCAGACAAAGGAGACGAGGTAAGGAGGTGCGGATAAGGCTTGGGAGATAGAGACGCTGTGGCCCATTTCGTGGATGATTGTTGGGAGGAAGACGGGGAGCGAGGAGAATGCGAGGTTAGTGAGGAAGAACATTGCTGCTGTGAGATATGTCTTCGGGTCCAGGATTGTGGAGAGCAATTCCCTGAAATTGAGCCCTTTTCCTTCCTTTTTCAAGGGCCTGGATTTTCGCAGCCGTAGACGGGCGACGCGTTTCTCGCGTTTTGTGAGATAGGGGGCGGTACTGGGCGAGTCGGGGATGATGTGCCATGCCACGACTGCAACCAGCACGCTGGGAAAGCCCTCAATGAGAAAGAGCAGCCGCCAGGAGGCGATCGGGCTGTGTTTTGCGAGAGCGACGATCGCCCATGCCAGGGTGCTGGCAAACGATGTCGCGAGCGGTGCTGCGGAGATGAAGAACCCCGTCCGCAAAGCCAACTCTTCCCTTTTGAAGAAGAACGATAGGTAGAACGGTATACCCGTGAAGCCCGCCTCTCCAATCCCAAGCAGAACCCTAAGCACCAGCAGACCCGCGAAAGAAGTGGCGATAGATTGGAGAGATGCAACAATGCCCCAAGACAGAACGATGCCCGTTATGTAGATATGCGCGGGAATGATCTTCCACAGTATAGACATCCATTCAAACGAAATATACGCAATATAAAACGCCGTAATAACCCACTCATACCTCCTCGAATCGAGCTTCAGATCCAAATCCAGCCCCGCAATCTTCGCATTCCCGATATCTGCACAAATCGTTAGCTTCTGCTATCTCCAGAGAATGTGGGAGAAATACTAGATCGGTCCAAAAACGAAAGCATATACAGCAACGCTACGAACAACACCAGCTTCCGGTCGAACTTCCGCACGACGGCTCGTTCTTCGTCGGGGGTATATAGCTGGTACGACTGCATCGTCTCCATGCTCGCCCTGCGCCCGCGCCCCTCCTCTTCCTCATCCCACTCCTTCTCGGCGTCTATGTTCTGCATTTTGTAGCTCTCGCCCAGCTCGCTCATCTCCAAATCTTCGCCATCGGAATCCGAGTCGGGCGTGAGTCTCGCGCTGGAGTCTGGGGAGAGCTCTGCTGCCTCTGGAGGCGCGGACGCGGAGCGCGAGGCCATTGGGGCGGACAAATTAGGGAATGCGGTGCGGCTCAATCATTGAGGTGCTGAGAAGCCATTCTGTGCGGAAGAGGGCGCATGGAGATGGATTGGAGAGGTGTGGATTTTCGAGGTTGAGGTGTCGTCAAGTTAGGTATGGAGGCGTTGACGAATAGGGGTGGCGCCACGTGCGGCTCAAAGAGGGGTTCATCAGTTGCTAAGAAAAGAAAGCATGTTATTTTTGTCTCAATGAAAATCTAATTGCGAAGAAGAGGTGTTAAGTATTCTTTGTATTCATGTGTATTTACAACTATCAACATTTTATATACACAAGCCTTTGCAGACCAGTTATGCCTTCTGTGGCATCCCCCAAATCTCATTCCATCGTCCATAATCTCCTTCGATGGGCCCATCCAGCCGGCCAAATCTAGCTGGCGCACCTGTATTTGCTTCTGGAAGACATATCCACTCCCGAATACTTCCTGGTATCTCTTCGCGGACGTGGCTGATACAAATGAGAGCCTGGTCATTCGTCAGGCCTCCTACCTTTACAAGCCCGGCCTTTGCAATATCGGACTTTTCTATCCTAGGTCTCTTCGACCGCAGCTTTTGATGCTCTCCTTTCTTGGTTGTGTGTGAAACGTAAGAAACTCTTTTGGATTCGCCATGGGCAAGAAACAATAAACATCGGTCTCGAACCCTATCGTCCATACCGCTGAAAGCCTCGTCTAGGATCACGAGATCTGGTTGCTTCACAACTGCTCGGAGGAAGAGTGCAACCCGCTGGGCAGAGAATGGCAGACCGCCAAATAAAATACCATCTGCCCAACTAGGTCTTGAACGAGGTTCAGTCTCGATATACTTGTTTGCTAATGAATCCCACCGGATGGTCCTGCGGTCGTTTTCTATAATACTCAGCAATTGCAATTTCTCATGCTCGTGGCTTTGGCGTTGATCGACGCCCGGCCGGAGATCCTGCTCGAACCAACGGAGGCAAGCGTCGATCCTATCGTTTGCAGACGAATCCAGCTTTGGAACACCCCTAAACGTCTCAGACCATGCGTTTTCTAGGACTTGACGTAAGGTAAGCGATCGAGGTATGTGATTGTGGATTTCCGGGCTCGAATGCCCAATCCGGGCTTGTATATCGAAAATGGATATTCCAGGCTGGCCTGGTTCCGGAAGTCGAGATCTGCCGAAGAGTTTGATCGGGAGAGCATACGTTTGAGGATGATCCGAACATATTAGAGAGAGAAGTGTTGTCTTCCCGGATCCGTTGGGTCCAAATATGCCCCATCTTTCCCCACGTCTGACGTTCCACCACAACCCATCCTGTATCTTGCTATCTTCAAATTGTTTCCAGTTGCCAAGAACCGTCTTAGATCCGTAAGAGATCGAAACCCCTTCCATCTCGATCAACGGCTCTCCGATACTTGGAGGATCCGCATCAAGTCGTGGGTAGCCATCTCGGCTGAGATCGTCCATTTCACCTCTGGTCTCTCTTGTTGACTGATCAATACTTCGCTTGCCATTGGTAGAGGGAGTAACACCTGTTTCCAAAATCCCTTTCGATGTCAGAGTACGGCCTACTTCATGCATAGAATAAAGAGGCATATGGAGATCAAGCTCGACTTTGCCGGCCTTGGAAGCCGCGACATACTCCTTCAATTCCTTCAACACATCTTTCTTTGGCCCCTGAAACGCAATTTGGCAATCGCCTTTGAGGTATATTAAATGTGTAATCCAGTCTGGGATCGGGTCTTGGGGCCTGAGGGCCAGCACCAATCTAGGAGATAATGTATTCGCCAGTCGGTGTAGCATAGGACTTAGGGTCAACAGCGTCGGAGGATCCAGACCCATGAAAGGCTCGTCCAGCAACAAGACTTCCGGCTTGCCCAACAACGCCCTTGCAATCCTAGCTCGACGAGTTTGGCCGTTACTGAGATTGGACACAGGCATGTCAAGCAAATCGCCCAAGTTTAAGTCCTTGATAACCCGCTCCAGATTGGTAGTATCAATTTGCTTCCCGTTGGGATCCTTGGAGGGGTTCAACTCGGTATTGCCCAGCAGGTAGTCCAGCACGCTGAAGTCGGTATCTTCTCTCCGTGATTCATATCTCGCACTGAGATATGCGCTCTGCGGTGCCTGAGCACCAAGTCCCGTTTCTCCATCGAAGCCAACACGTTTTATCGCCCGCGCCGGATTTCGTAGTTCATGGTCCTTCTTCCCAATTTCTTCTGTTTCGAGATACGGGTAACTCCTCGCCGTTGCTGGAATTGAAATATGTTTGCCGCCTAATATTTGCAGAAATATTGTTTTGCCGGAGTTTGAAGGGCCTATAATTGACCAATGCTTTTGTGTGGATGAAGAAGACGGGAGTTCGAAGTTGAGATTTTCGAAGAGGGGTGGATTGGGCGTTGTAGATGCGAGACAGGCGTTTGGGTGGTGGCGGTGGAAGGTGCCATTGTTAATGCTTATTATTGGCGGCCAGGTCTTCGATGTGCCATAGTGACGGCAAGATAATGACCGTGGAAATATTCGCACTGTCGGTCTCCTCATTGCAATTTCTGGTGTGCCATAGAGGGAAGTTGTGATGCTCGGGGTGATCCCGTGAAGTCGCTTCCCCAGAAGACGCGGCTTGCTAGCGTGCTTTTCAATTGCATCCACGTCCGCCTCGTGCCTGGAGCTAGAGCTTCATCAACACCCCGATATCAAATACATCGCCGTCTTCCACGACTTCAAGAGCTCGACACATCTCCAAATCGTCCAGCTCCGATCCGAATACCATCAAAAGTTACACCAAATCCTCAGGTACCTGCAAACCGCCCATCATGGTAAGCTCATATTCTTTACAAACAAGCTCCCAGAGCCTCTTCGGACCAGCTGTATCCTTTCCTACCTCGTCACTGCATTATCTCCCAAATACCTTCATTCCCAAGGCCATCTGCCAAGTCATTGACTCAACCTGCTCTCTGCTTGCAAACTTCTCTCCCTCTCACCTGCAACAAAGCT
>QGMK01000548.1:0-21995 GCA_007825345.1 Lachnellula suecica
ATCCTAGGCTCCGGCGTCTTCGGCCTCTCCACCGCCCTCGCCCTCACGCAACGTCCCTCCTTCGCCAATTCGAAGATAACACTTGTTGATCGATCTCCGTTTCCTGCTCCTGAGTACCCTTGTCCTTTCCCTCTTTCAAAAACTGAAGCTAATTGATCAAGTGGCTCCTCAACAGACACCTCCCGCATAATCCGCCCCGACTACGCCCTCCCCCCCTACGCCTCCCTCGCCTCAACCGCGCAATCCATCTGGCGCGACCCAGCCTCCCCTTTCTCAGCCGCGTACAGCGAGTCCGGCCTCGCGCTCGTCGCCAACACGGGCAGCCAAGGGGAGCCATACGTGCGCTCCTCCTTCTCCAACGTGCAGCGTCTCCACGCCGAAGTTGGCGATACAACGGGCCTCAAGGAGCTTATCGGCAAAGAGGAGATTGAGCGCGAAGTAGGCACCGGGGGCGGGAGTGGCGATTGGGGGTATGTGAATCGGCGGAGTGGCTGGGCAGACGCCGAAGCCGGCATGCGCATCCTGCACGCCCTCGTCTCCTCCACACGCCGCGTCACTTTCCTCACCCTCACCTGCACCTCTCTCCTCTACTCCCCCACTTCCTCCACCGTCGTTGGCGCGCAATTCTCCAAACACCCCCCCATCACCGCGGACTTAGTAATCCTAGCAACAGGCGCCTGGACACCCTCCCTGATCGACCTCCGCGGACGCGCGCAAGCTACCGGACAGGTATTGTGTTATTTACCGCTCAGCGATGAGGAGCAAGAACTTTTGGGGAGAATGCCGGTGCTGTTGAATATGAGCACGGGCATGTTCATCATACCGCCCCGCAACAAGCTTCTGAAAGTTGCGAGGCATGGGTATGGGTACAGCAACCCAACTTCTATCACATCTCCTGATCCTGCGGCGAAGGTGGAGGGAAAGAGGATTGAAGTCAGCCTGCCGAAAACGACGTATGATGACCCCGGCCTGCAGGTGCCGGAAGAAGGACAACGGGCATGTCGACAGGCGTTACGGGAGATGATCCCCTCCCTCGCCTCCCGCCCCTTCACTTCCACAAAAATCTGCTGGTACACGGACACGCCCACGGGCGATTTCATCATCACCTACCACCCATCGCACCGCGGCTTATTCCTCGCCACAGGCGGTTCCGGACACGGATACAAGTTTCTGCCTGTCATTGGCGAGAAGATCGTTGATTGCATCGAGGGGAAACTGGACCCTGTATTGAAGGGGATGTGGGGGTGGAGAAAAGAAACGGTAGAAAATGTCGTGACGGAAGACGGAAGCAGAGGCGGCAAACCGGGCATGGTGCTTGGGGTGGAGATGCGGAAAGGCAGCAAGCTTTGATATGCGAACGGAGAAGGGGAAGGAGAGAGGGTGGCAGGAAGGTGTACATGCGGTCCGTTGGAACTATACATACGACACTTGCGAGATTCCACAAACGGGCGGTGGAGCGTTGCATCTAAGGGGAGGCAAGGGCAAGATCTACACGTTTCTAGATTCACAAACGGGCGGTTAAGCGTTGCATTTAGGGGGAGGCGAGATTATGTTTTTATCTTGCGAGATTTACATATACCTGGATGGAGAGCTGGCTGGCGGGAGGCGGAGCGTTGCATTTCAGAAAGGGCGGAGACTTTACCTGTACTTAGAAAGGAGCAGAGGGGAGATGAGGTGCGCGTGGCGGCTGGGAGCGTTCCAGTTGTGGAGAGACTTTATGTATCTAGAGCAGAGGTTTACTTGAGTTTACATGGGGACAGGGGAGAGAAGACTTTACATACATTGCGATATTTACATACCTAGAATGAACCACAAGATCTCACATACATTCACATCAAGCATTGCAAACATCACAGTCACGTATTGAGAAGCAGCGAGTATTTAAATCGTGATGTGATTCCTATCTGTCTAAGTGCGGCGAGTAAAACTACCCACCCCACAAACGCGCAGCCTTTCAGCCGCCACCATCACCACTCAATAAACTATTCCAGGCCAGCTCGACATCGACCGTCAGTCTTTGCTGGCCCCACGCGTCTCTCTACGCCACGCGAAAAATTAACTCTCGAATTTCTGATTCTTGTTTTGGGTAGGAAGAGAAGCAATTAAGACGGCATCTCCGACCTGCGCACATGCCATCGCCGAAATGTGTGTGTGGATGTGGTGGGTTGTGTGTGCAATCTATGTTCTTCGGAAATGAATAACGGGACGGAACGCATGCTAAAGACCAAATGTAATGTCGAGAGTCCCCTCTTGACTCGTGCCCCGTAAACGCCGGTGCAATGCAGTGACTGTCGGAAGCAAGTGGTGACTACTGGCAGACGATGAGATGTGTCTTGCCAGCTTGGGTGGCTCGTCGCCAGATGCTTATTTTTGTGAAAAGGTCATGAAAATCGTGATCGCGAATATACTTTTACAAGTTGGTTGGGAGTATGAAGTGTTGGTACATCGACGGTGAGGAGTGATCGAACCGCTGATGCGATCGGCAAAGCCAAATCAGACTTTTTTGAAGTCTAAGAACGTTAGCAGAGGCGCATAGACAAGAAGGAAGTAGAACATACCCTGAAGCACAGGGTAGATCATTTCAAAGGCTTGATAGATCTCTTCTCGAACCTTCGCACCAGTCAAGACAATCTTGCCAGATACGAAGATAAGTAGAACGATCTTAGGCTTGATCATACGGTAGATAAGACCAGGGAACAACTCAGGTTCATAAGAGCTGAAATTGTGATGGCGCGATGCAAGACCTTCCAAACGGATAGGAAACTTGATGTCGCAGGAGCCGACAATGTTCTGGATCTTGAAGTCCGTGAACTTGGCGTTGAAGCCGAGCTTTTGAATGATGCGCGCATACTTTCGTGATGCTAGCTTCGAATCGTCCTCTGACTTTGCTCCAGTCACGACCATCTTGCCCGACGCGAAGATCAAGGCGGTGGTCTTGGGCTCACGGATACGCATGATGACAGCGGCGAAACGCTGGGAGGGTTAGCAAGAACAGACAGGGTATAGCAAGCGCCTAGAGTCAGCAAGTACCTTTGGGTTGTATTCAGCGTTCCTCGCATGCAGGGCGATCGTCTTGAGATCCAACCGGCAATCGAGATTGACCGTGGCAACGATGTTTCTTCACATGCAAGATAAGCCTCATGGATTTAAGATGAGGCTCAGGGTAATACATACTGCAAGGTAGGAACGATACCACTCACACCCGTCTGCGCCGTCGTGCCTGGAGTCGCAGCAGGTGTCGCGGGAGCCACCCCATTGCCTACATGGCCTTGAGCAACCTGCGGTCCTCCGTTCACCTTCTGTCCATTAATGGACAGATTCTGCATGCCCACCTCTGACGAGGGAGGGGTCAGTTCGCCAGCACCACCTGGGAATGACAGCGAGCCGGGGGCGATGAAGTTCTTGGCCTGGACGGCGTTCGACGGGTGTGTTTGGATTTGATCCATCTTGGATGCGCGTGCGGTGACGTGCGTTCTAGAAGGTTCGGGATACGAGAGCAGGTCTGCGAGGGTATTGTCAGATGGTGCGCGAAAGACGAGGCTGAGGATGAGGTAGATTCGATGCGACTCGAAATGTGGTGTAGGAGGGATGGAGGGAAAGGCGCGAGAAATTTTCTTTTATGCTTGTTTGTTTGCGTGGCGACGAGGAAAAGGTGACCGTACCGTATGGAGGAGAAAAACAATTCAATGTCTCCCCTACAGTAACTAGCTGCTCGACTGTGCGCGACTGAGTCTATTGACTGCCGGCGACAATAATATGATGAATGGGACTGGGACGGGACAATGTCTAAGGTAGCTGAACGAGGCGCAATTCAATGCGACGTGGTCCTGGCTGACTGAAGCTGGTCGCTGATCTGTCGCAAAGAGACAAAAGCCGACCGAAGATGGACGGGTCTGGTGCTGCGATGCGATGCGCGCGTTCTTTCTTCGTTGTTTTTTCTTCGCCGACTGAATGAATGTAATTTGCAGGGCACTATGATCTGTGCGCTGTGTTGCAGAGATGACGGCGAAGATGTTGGTGATGTCGGAAAGTCGGTGGGCTGAGGTGGGCGGTGTTGTAGCGCAAATGAAGATTAGACCCAATTACGCGAGAAGGCTTCTAAAATATCCTGGGGGAGGAGCGACTCTTATATACTGCCGAGCAGAGCTGGCTGTGCCTCAGGCTGCGGCGCGGTTCCACTCGAAGCGGCGTAGCGTCGCTCCGTTTTTGGGGCCGGGGACGGTTAGCTCGGTGCTTTGGGCCAATCAGGGGTCGCCGCGCATGGATCAGCCCCAACTGAAACCGGCGCATCCATCAAGCAGTGAATAGGAGAAGATAACGCGGCCGGATAACACTGGGGGGAGGGGAGCCGTGCGCTGTGTAATTAATAGAAGACACGTTTATATCATTTTATATCATCCTTATTACCACTTTGGCTCTTATTCACACATCAGTTACTATTCACACTTCATGTTGTGAATTCTTTCAATGCACGGCGAGACTTGCTGCCTGCCTCATCCCAGGGCCGTGGCAGACAGGGAAGCGCAAAGTGGGAAATTGCCACAACCAAGCTCCGACCGACGGCACCCGCAGTGAAAAAACTCTGCTCTCATCAATCATCACGCATCATCGAGAAAACACCAAGAAAAGGCTCTCCTCATGCATCGTCGCATTTGTTTCGCATCACCCCATCTCCCGAGCCTCGCGACATCACAATGCACGCACAAGCGCACAAAATATGCGACATTTTCTATTTGTGCATGCATTCGTGCTGCACTGCTGCGGCCGAAGAAGGCTGAGATGACATGCGACACGGGTGGACGCTGACTGGCCACGAAGTGGAAGCGGAGTGGACTGTGGTCAATGCAGCATAATTAATGCATTGCATTATTGCGACGCCACAACGGTGACTCACTTGTCGCAGGATTCAGCCCAATGAGAAGCTGCCATTCACGAAAACAATACCCCTCCGTACCCCTCCAACTGATGCCTGATCAATGTTCTCTTGGTGTTGTTTCTTTCCTTTGGATCTGATGCATCGCAGACAAACTTGTGGATCGCGACTCATGATTCAGCACAACAGACTTCGCACAATCTCTACGTCCCGCCAAGCATCAGCGTTTAATTAACTCCCTCACCCATTGGCCACGGGCGAGGTCGAGCCTCATCCCACCAAAAAACCCCGCGCCAACACTACTGCAGCGCTACCACAAGCGTACAGCCTGGACTGAGGGAACGAAGCGCGTCATCACATGCCAGTGAGGCTGCGGGGATCGCGTTTCTAGAACATCTGAATATCTTCAGATTCATATCCCTTCCATCGGTTATGCAAGGAATGTTACGAGTGTTTTTCTAGAATGTTTCAGTCCAAGGATGAGCCCTTGGTACGTCGTGCGCCCGAGGTTTTTCCGTTTGGGGCTTTACTTGGCTGCTTCGGATGTTGTGGGGGATTTTTGAAGTTGGTTTCTGCCGTTTTGTAGAGTTTTGAGAAGAGTTTGGAGGACGTGGCAGTTCACGTGTTGTGGTGTGATTTAGAAAAGGTTGATTATGGCGGAGTGGAGAGACGTCGCTGCTTGGGCAAGGCTTGAGCCGCGTGGAACGGCCGAGGGGGAGTTTCGAACTGCTTTTTCCCTTGCTCTGCGAATATTCAAGCCTCGTTTATGATGGGTATGCATTTCCCTCAAAATTTATCGTAAATACATGGGCAGCGTAGAAGCAAGTGCTTATCGCCATCTTCCTTCCAAAAGTCTTCTTAGGGTATGGTCAGTCAGAAGCCGGTAATTAGAAACCTCCGCCTGCATGCTGAGTTCATTCATGAACGCTTTTCTTCTCTTTGAAATAATTTGAAGAGCCGGTGGTCAAGTTGGAGTCCAACTTGGTGCGACTACTCATGCCTTCCCAACAACCAACATCTACGCCTCCAACGTGCCGCGGGGTCAAGTTACCCCGCGATCCAAAAATCCATTTCCAGATACCCAGCCCAACTGGGAGTTTGAGATACTTGAACAGTCTGCCTGGGTTTGTACTCTTCAACTCCCATCACTATCTTCACGCCAAAAGACAGGCTTATCCCAACCTTACCACAGTTAAACCCCACCTTCTCCAACTTTAATTTTTGCCTTCTCCTCGGGGTATTCCATCTCTTCCCATATCCACCTTCGCCGTCTTTCCTGAACAACCTCCGGCTAGTCCGGAACAAGAAGACTGTTTTGATTTCCCGCCGGCGTGGAGCAGAAACCAGATGCCATCTTGAGAGTGGAGCTGGGATTGAGTTGGAGGTAGAGAAGTAGCCGGCATTTGAGGAGGGTGCCGGGAAGAGCATACGGCGCTGATGTGAACGTTGGCGTGTTGTCCGTTCATAAAAGGAGGCTTTGGGACTTGGGAGAGGTTATGGATTGTTCGAGCTCTTTCCTGTTGTGTTTCTGCGCCGTGTGTTGGGTATAAATGGTTGCTGCAACGTGAGATGCTGCATTCTCAAAGATTTTACTTACCAGATCCCGCTTTACAGGGTTGCTGCTGTTGCTTGACTTTGCTTGCACTTATTCGCGAGATTTGGTTTTGAAAACGGCGTAGTAACTTCTACTTTTGGCTGTGCGTTATTTTTGAGAGAAGGTGGGACCTGCTGTCAAGAATATCTTTGCTGTCATTTCTTCCGCTATTCAAACAAGAATATTCACCACTAAGAACTACCTCACCCCCCTTCACTTCAAAGACTACGTCTCGTATTGCGAGCTTGAGTCCTGGAAAAGACGGACGAGTCAAAAAACTCCCATCGACGACAGGACCGGTATCTTTTGATTTCATGCTATGGAGTCTTGCTTTGAGTTGTGCTTTTATACCTCATTGCCTGTTGTTGGGCGGACGGAGATGGGAACGTGGATGGAGTCACGACCGGATGTGAGGTCTTGCTTTGGGGTTGAAGAGGTGTATAAAAACCCCTGCTTCTTGCGTCTACGCTCAACATTATTTTTTGAAAAATATGGGGAGGTCATCATGTCGGAAGCTGGCAAGTGTTGCGTCTACGCCACGCTCTCAAAGGAGTAGTGCGGACTCGAATGATGGAGAAGTTGCCACGGCTGGGTTGTGAGAAGTATAAATGAAGAAGGGGTTGCCGTCAAAAAGTTCCTTGCTGTCGTTCCTCCTGCTCTTCACATTGAATGATTCAACCCCATGGTAACTTATCCTGTCTATCCAAATGTCAAGAAATATATCTCAAGCTTGAGTTTGGAAAAGGTGTAATGGCTATAACTTCCCATGGATTTTCAACATGACGTGAGACTATTGATCAGTTGATTCTGGGAAATCAGAGTGGCTTGTAACTTTTATACCCCGTTGACGAGACTTTCGGCGGACCGGGTGCGGTGGGGAGGGTATGTGGTATTTTATTTCGGGATGGAGGAAGAGTTTAAAAGTCCTGCTTTTGCATCTAGGCTCAATAGACTGTATAAATCAAAAAGCAATTGATTGGATGATGGGTGCTGGGTGCTGGCAAGCCTTGCGCCTACGGCACACTTCTTAAGTGCGTAATACATTTTTCAACAATCGAGAAGTTCGAGCGGAAGTGCTAAGTAGTGTGGTGAGCATCATGAAGGTTTGTTGTCAAAGGTCTTTTGCTGTCAATCCATTCTTCCCGCTCTTCGACCACACCCTTCCTTCCTCTACTGCATAATCTCCCTAGACCGGACTATCAGCACTTATATTCGAGCATTCGTCAAGCCTGCAGCAAAAAGCAGCAAGCAAGCCATAGACCCCCTTTTCGGGTCTCAAGACAGACTTCAAGCGTTTGATATCCGAAAATGCGCGGAAGGTGGCTTTAACAGCATTCTGGAAAGCAAGCTGGTGCGAAGATGGAGGATAGCGATGGCGGATGTTTGTTTGGGGTCAGGGAAAGGGGCGGGGTATAAAAGGCCCTGCGGCTAGCAGCTGGGGCTTGGTTAGGAGACTCGACAACCTTCGTGAATTGCTCCATGCTGGTGCTTGCAGCTCTTGCTGTTTCAAGTTTCATATCGACAGTGGATCGTCAATCGGACTCAATCCCACGTTGCACTTTTTGGGACGTGAGGGCTGAGATTGGGGGCGTGAATGAGGAGGGGGCTGCTGTCGGGAGGTTTTTGCTGTCAAATTTCGTATCGTTTTGACGGATTCAGCCTCCCTCCTTACAGGGCATTGTACTTTTGGCTTTGAGGGTCCACATTAGGCATTGCAATTAGACCAAGAGGAATTGACACTGGCAACACCGGCCCAGAACGCTTGAGTTTGTCGCACTTCCCGTTGATCGTTCTGATGTTGGAGAGAGTGTGAAGGGTTGATCTTATAGCCCGGACTTCGGTAGAGAAATGGCGAGGCGTAGCATACCTTTTTTCTTCGTTTGAAGTTCACGTCAATGGTTCTTCAAATGTTGTGAGTGAGCATTATTTAACGCGAGGCAGTTGAGAGTTAATACTTTATGAAATATCCGGGACGTACCATTCCAAAGGTCATAGGCCTAGGAAAGGCGGTGTTTGTATCGTTCTTCATAGTGGTGTGCAGTGGCACCGGTGCATTTGCCGACGAAGAGAAATTCAATGAAACTGCCGCGGTGTAGTGAAGAACCGCTGTCATAAGTTCTTTTGCTGTCAAATTTTACTAGCTTTTCAACTAATTCACCCCTGCTTTATTCAAAAGCGTCTACTTCTGAATTTATCACTGGCGCCAAGCCCTGTAACCAGTTGCCCAATGCAAGTGGAACTAACCGAAGCCACCCATCATCAGCCATGCTAGCTTGTTGTTTTTATGCCTTGTGGTTTTGTAGGACCTGTGGAAGAACACTTTTGTACCCCGTCACGGGGCGAGATACTCGCTACACTCCTTTCCCGATGAATCATTGTATTCAATATAACATTTCGTCGAGGTTTGGAAGTGAGTATAAAGTCTCAGCACTCAGCTGGATAGACATCTTAAGCGCAGCTGGGAAAAAACGAAGGCTCAGGCCATTGGTTGTTGGCAGGTGTTGTGACGGCAAGTATTTAAGTACTTGTGGGTGTGGGAGTGATAGGTTGGTCTGGAAGCTTTTTGACTGTGAAAGTTCTCAACGGTTGGGGTTAGATCGATAGTGGGTTACTGTCGACTTAGTGTCGAGGTTCTCTGTGCTGTCAACTTCCCTGTTTCAAACACCTTCCCATTGTTACAACCTCAGGCAGCTTTTCCTCTCTCATTACTCGCCAGTCATTCATCCAGCTTTGTCCGGTAGGGGACAAAACACTAGGGCGGAGCAAAAGATTCCTTACTCCTAACTGGACATATCTTGGAGAGGTGCTGGTGTAAATTTTAGTTTCGAGCGTTGCTTTTGTAGCTCGGCTTCGAGTGGTATCTTTCCAATTTGCGATGCTGGGACGAGGAACACTCCCTTGTCACTTTCGTCGTTGGAGGGTGACTCGTGCTTCATGGATGAGTGTGAAAGTCCAGCATATAGCAGCTGAGATGAGTAAACATGATTCCTGAACCACTCCCTCCAAAGACTGGGGGTTGGGAGACGTTGTAGCTTTGAGATGCGTGTAGCTGTGATGATTTCTGGTGTTTTGGTGGGATTTTGACCAATTCTAGGATGGAGACGGGGGATGGGATTTGCTGTCAAACCTTTCTTTGCTGTCGAATTTCCTCCATATGACCCGCTCTCGCTTCTACGTTATTGACAGGTGTTAATCTTGCAAATTACACCGGCGAACAGGTTCACTCCCACTCCGGCCAGTAGGAAAAGGCCCTGGTCCGAGTTTGTGGAGAGAAGCCTGCCAATGTGGTACAAACTTTAGGTGTGATAAATTATTACAAAAGGTGGTTTTTATAGCTAGTGCCGGCGTTACAAGCAGTTGAAATTAGCATCCTGGTCTTTTGATTCGAACGCGATGGTCACTGGCCACTGGCTTGTAGCTAAATACAAAAGTGAGGAACCTAGCCGCTGAGATCAGCAAACAACAGTCGTCACGCAACAAGAGGTCTCGCAAGGGTGGCTGAGAACTGTTGATGCTATGGAAATGTTCCTTGCGGTCGTGCAGGCGCATGGCTGCTCCCGGCAACAGACGTAGTTCGAATGGAGCCACTCGGAGTAATAAATTGAAGTGGGATTGCTGTCAAGAAGTGCTTTGCTGTCAACCCACTGTCTCCCCTGAACTTCCTCTTTCCAAAATGGGCAAACGAGGAATCTGTAAATTGGAGTTTGCAAGTCACTCCGAGCCAGGGAAGCGAGGCAAAGATGCTTGGCGCCGTATGAATCCGTAGGGCCTTTCCGCAGTCGGTCATCATCATCCTTGGATGATGCTCTCACCATTTGTATGGGTAATCTTATAGACGTGGATTGCTTGGATCTTGGATTCAATCGCGAATATTTCTCTGTGGTTTTCTCCTCTGTAAATTGACTGAACCCTGGAATTGACGCCAAGCTGTGTATAAAATGCCTGCTTAGAAAAAGCTGGGTTCTGCATAGGGCTTGGGAATTGATCAAGCAGCGTCAGGGGGGTCCGAGTACTGGTATCTTTAGCCTCGCGAGATGAGGAAGTCCTACAGTCCATCGATAGAAGTGTCATGCGTTGAGTTTGGCGTGTGATTCGGATAAGATAGTTGTTGCTATTCATTTGTTTGCTGTCATTCTCGCCATCGTTCGATTGATTTCGTCGAGAACATTGAAAGCTTAGACTGTATACTGTGATCTTAGATGCCGATTCCAAGGCTTATGAGAAGAGAAGATTCATCTCTGGCTCAACTTATGTGGGGATGACTGGAATTGCGTTGCATTGTATAGTGATCTTTCGTCACGAGCAGAACGATCTTTATATACCAGCTTCCCACTTCAAGCACCAAACGTTTCGCTTGAGATAGTTTCTCTCAGATCACTAGATGGTTTTTGTCTCCCTTGAGGTATATATTCAGCCTCTTGGCTTCGAGAAAGACTCAACGAATTGAACAAGCACTTTTTTGGGAAACAGTTGGGGTAAATGACTGTTTAGTACTGGCTGGTTCCTGCATGAATCTGTTGAGGAAGGGGTTAAGTTTATGCTGTTGTACAGTGAGACTGTTTTTGGAAGAACGGGTTAAGCTGCTGTCAAGTGATGAGTTGCTGTCAACAAGTGTTGTGGAGTTCAGACACTGTTGCCTGGATATATCTTCGTGTTTCCTATCAAGACACCTCAGGATATGATCGCAGTGCTATAATAAAGATGAAAGCCGATGATATCTCATCGCTAGCATTGCGGCCCATCGAGGTCTGTGTATTGCACAGTAATTCTCCAGATTGCAGAAGGGTCTTTTTGTACCTGATTCTCGACCCTTGACTTTTCCGTACAGCTCAACCTAGGTGGTTGGGGATAAAGCTCGTTCTTATGACTTGCTATTGACCCTTCACTCCCAATCACAAAAACCGCGCGCAAGAGTTAGAATGGAGCTTATTCGTGGCCTGGAATGAGTTGGCTCTTGACTGATAGATTGGCTGCTGTGTGTTTCTGGAGCGCAGCGAACAGATGTTAGTACCGAACGAATGGCGAGAGGTTCGTCGTCAGATAGGCAACTGCTGCCCATCTCCAACAAACTTCTGATTAAGTTCCTCTTCCGGCCTTGAGGCCAAGCTAGAATTTGGGATTCGGCGAACATCCGAAGGGGGGTATGCTGCACATTTCCTTTGATTGTCTGTCTTGAACTAAACATCATTTATAGTTTCTCATTGATGGGAATAGAAGGAATTATATAGACCACCATTGACATGGTTGACTGATTAGGTGCGGTGGACTAATTGGTTATCAACCTTGAGAGTGGACACCCTATCTGAGAATTTGTGGAAGGAAAGTGGGTGTCGTACATATTCACAGATCATATGCTTTGCACAACAGACATATGAGCTGATGAGGTCAAACTTCGCAATAATATGCTTCTTTCCAAATCCAATTTGTCATACTTTCACCCCTGAGATATGTCCTGTCATTATAGCCAAAGGATATCCAGTTGCAGCTTCCCAATTGCAGGTGATCTCAGTGGTGCTATCAAGTGTGAATCTGCTGTCAGAGTACATATACGGGTTACTTCAACCATCGGGTAGGTTACTTTGCAATGAAGGAAGCTAATATCAACAGGGAAAGAGACCACAGCTCTTAGATAAGACATTAGGCAAGATTAGGTTCTTGGATTTTAGGCAAGATTAGGTTCTTGGATTTGATATAACATGAGGCTCAGGTTTTGTTTGCTCGCGGTATAGATTCTCAATAAAATGACCCCACAATAATTAAGCGAGACGGCCGAACAGAGAAAAGGGGGGCTGCCAAGCAATTTGAAAATCCGCCGAAACCCAAAAACAAAGTTCATAATGTCGGGCGAAAACACCACGACGTGGAATACCTCTGGAGTAATTTGTAAATCTAGGTACCCGAACTTGGATTGAGTAGGCTTGTCTCACGCTACACAGCCCCAGTCTGACGGGCCAGCCCAGTACTCTTCTCAAACTGGCTAAGTCTTGTCTTTGAAAGTTTTATTGGGGGAAACAGCACCTGGCACTCTAAGTGCGGAATGATGCAGCGCTTAACTTACACTAAGCCCACGGAGCTGAACGGGGTTGAAATAGGTAATGACCTCACGTCAAATTCGGGGAGCATCATCTCTTTTTTCCACGTCAAATATATTCAAGTGTTCTTCTTCTCGAGCTTTTACGACTTTATGATTCATCAAAAAACGCTCCTCTGCAGGACTCCGTCGATCCTGGACCGTGTCTCAATCATGGAGCTCTCCACAATAGCCTCATCATACGCATACGGACTGGAATTCTTGTACGGCTTTTTTTTGGGAGCGCTCTTACCGATTGCGGTCATAGTGATTATCTGGACCGCAGTCCACTCATGGATAAAAAGTGAGGGGAAGAAAAATGGCGTCCTGCATCTTCCAACGCATATGCAGGACGTCGTGCTTCAAACCCGAATCTCCATCGGAGATCCATCGGTCCAGAACAGAACAGAGCTTCGGGACTGGTATATCAAGTTCTTACTTTGAATAGATACCAAGGGAGAGTTTGAAAACGAGGTCAAGAATTGGGACCCTGAGAGGGGTTTCAAGAAATGGAATATTGAGAAAGCCGCTCATGGGATTGAAAAGGAGTGTATCATGGTTCTCAAGTTGAGGAATGAGGCGATATCGGAAAAAGAAGAAGCAACTGAAATGAGAGAACTCAGTGGAAGAGAATGGGAAATGGTGCAATGCTTGAGGAGGGGCGAGTTTGTCAAGTTGGAAACTAGAGACGGCCAGGTGCTTCACGAAAAGGCTGAAGAGACTTGCTTTCTAGAGTGGGACGAAAAGTATGAAGGAACCGATTAAAAATCGTTTCCCATTACAGTTCTAGTCGGGCTTGATTATCCGCGTAGGGTGAGATCGGAGATTTCTTGGCTAAAGGGATGGGGACGGAGGCTCTAGTGCGGATTGTGAGATTAGAATAGACGTTTTCTTGTGGTGGGGGAAAGTCGGAACTTTTGAGCCCAGCTGAAAAGACAAACCGAGCTATATAATTACTCACTTCACGCATATCGTTTTTATTCGGCTTTCCCAAACAAAATCATACGATTAAAATCCACTTTTCCAAATCTCGATAGATCTTGAGGCAATAGCATCTTGCAATCTCCACCTTGTTACATATATCTCCCTTCCTACTGAAGTTTCAGAGTGATTAAAGATAACCAGTTACAGTATGTCTGATTGCTGCGATCTCAATGGGTTTGAAGATTTCGACGGTACCGTCAAGATGATTCAAGACCTACTAAAAAGCAACAACATCGTCATATGGGCACTAGGAGCGCGTATGGGGATAATCACCGTTTTGTGTCTACTGGGCTCCATGATTTGTTGCAGCGCATCTTTCTGAAAGTAAAATTTAGAGGAATAGTAGACGATGCTAAAACGGGGAAAAGAACAAAAAAACAGAAAGAAAGGGTGACAGGGAGGATAAATAGACGGGTCGTGAGGAAGAATTGCCGATGGAAGTTTGTTGACTCATGCCCGGCAACTTTAGTCTGAAGATCGAAGGGAATATATAGAATATTATTTGCGAGTTCAAGTCTCTTAATGCGAACTAAGGAGAGAAATGGATAGAACGCGACTGAAATCCTGAGAGGGGAAAATTACGGGCTGCCGCAGCTGTAGCGCGTACTGACGCATATTATCACAACATATTAAACTCGCTAGAAATTTGCGTTCAGACTGCCGTGAAGGCTATGAAATATCTCCTTGAATCCAAGTTTATTGAACATTTACACAGCCTTCTCTCACTCGACCGAACAACCTCCAGAAATCCCACCGACTACACATCGTCTTCGGCACCTGCTCCAAGATGCCAACTTCAATTCTCGAATACCCAGGTCTCAGGTACCTGCACAGGAAGTTCATCAATTGCAAAATAAAGGGACACAATCTTCCGATGTGCATAAGTATCGGTGCCATTGACTTGGTCTCTCTTGGCTTTTGCCTAATAGCAATTTTCTTTTTGTGTGTATTGATATGGACGTTTTTGGAATGCGTGTACGACATGTTCCAGGAGGATCTTCAACACAGAGAGCACGAAGGCCAGAAAGTCATAGATCGATTCAACGAATTCGCCGACGACATAATTTGGACGTGGCAAGGAGGTTGCTTGGTAGAATGGGATCCTAAGCTCGACCCCACCGAGTGGCCCAAGCCACAGCAGCCCAAAGATCACGCCACTGCGCAAAAAAGGTTTAACCAGAGAATACCTGATACACTATGGGCATTGAGAGATGGAGTTTGGGTAGAGTGGGATATTGCCGACTGGGGCTTGAATACCATTCCTCAGTATTATAAGCCTCTGATTCCGTACCCAGATATACGCTGGCTGATGAGAGTTACTATGCCCTTTTGAAGCTGCTTGGAAATAGCTGGGGCCAGAAATGGAACTTTTTATTTAGCTTGTAGCTATGATTTCACCAAATCGCACGGCGAGCCGAACCGTGAGATGTTGGCTAGCCTCAAAACGGGGGGGCGTGAACCAAATTTACAAACGCCTTGAGCTGAAGTTTCACACTACGGAATATTCCACAAGAACTCGACACAATGTTACACTAAATTTGGTGACAGGACTTGGACTTTCCCTCAAGCTCCATTGCAAGCCGCCGGACATAAATGAAGGCAAACATGGGCAATAATCGAGGTGATCTATAGAAACTAACTGGGATAGAATAGGAACATACAATATGACGGACTCGCACTAATAAATCACCATTTGATACTTGCTTCGGCACGATTTCATGCTGCGGCGTGCTTGCTGTCGCCAGCCTGATAGCGTTTGCTTTTATAAATGCTCGTGTGGAAGCTTAACGCTTTGGTTCAAGTCAATTATAAGAGACCCGACATAGGATTTTGAAAGAAGAGCGTCGGTCCAAGACAAACAGAATCTTGAAGCACTCGTAAAAGAGTCCGAAGAACTCATCAAAGCTACGGATGAGCGGCTATTGCAAGCTGGAAATTTAGGACAGTTCCTATTGTAAGATCCTTACCATAAAGAAATCTATTTATGGATAATCGCGGGAAAGCTGTTCGATGCGAAATTCGGAATCGAGTTGGCACGATACGGCTTTCGGAACTGGGATAGCGGGCTTCAAAAGAGACCGCCTTTGAGATCTTCCAGTTTTATTAAGACAGAAATGGTTGGAATGGTTCGTAGTACTATGAATTACTGGTCAGGAACTATCTATCTATGTCTTACCAAGTTTGACCGTTGCGAACTACTTTGACGGCAGCTAATAAGGCTCAGATTGTGGAATTTGTGGGGGCCTAAACTTGCGATATGTTGGGACCTAAAATATGACAGCGACGGCGTGGCACTAGCTATCTCAAATAACTTCCCACAAACCGCGACAAAGCAAACTTTTTTACTTCTTCTTCACTTTCCAAAAAAAGAACACGTACTGAGACCAAATTTAAAGATGCACGCACTACTATCAAAGTTTGTCGAATTGGGGGCGAAGCTGGTAACCGTGTCGGTACCAGAGCAGGTAAATATCTGGCACGCAGGTAATATCAATGAAGATGCTGATTTAGATTTAAAGGAAACGATGATTACGGTTTCGCCAAAAGATCTTCGTATTCAAGGGCTTATGGAGTCACTGGAAAAGTTAATGGCGAATCGAATACTTGCTGTAGGTCTATGACATTACACCTCTGCAGAACAATAAGCTGATCTGAATGTAAAAGAATCCAGAAGAAACGTTTCAAGCATTCTGGCCGTCAGGTCACGAAATGGGGACATTTAGAGTTTGGATGGCGAACTATGCTTATGGGGTAAGCTTTGCTTGAGGCATTATGTGGTGGAACAATAGGCTGACTGACCCCTGAAAGCATTCAAAGGAAATTATAGCGGCTAGTCAGCAAACTGATCCGGATATGATTCCAGCTTGGGCGTCCCCGACACAGCAAATTGAGTTTGTGAAAGCCGCGAAGACGTTCAGCTGCCCCGAAACTGCACCGACAGCGCCCAGCAAATATTTAACCATGTTCGCGTATTCGCTCATGTTCATGTTGCTTTTCGAGTTTACCTTTCACTTTGCCGCATATATCGTATCATATATCGTATATCGCATTGAAGCACACCAAAGAATAAGCGCCAGCGCCATCAGTCAGACTCAGGCGAAAACAAACAAAAGTAGTTCTAAGGAGAATATGCCAAAATTTCCACTAGCCGAGGAAGAGTCGTTGGCGGAAATTACCAGCAAGGCTCTGAACAGGCTACTCGAGCGGTTGAGTGATAAAGTCAGCCCATTTTTCCCACAAAAGAAGGATGACAAATCTCGGGAGATGATCAAAGAATACGGCGTCGAGAATTGCCAGGAAGCGAATACAAAAGGAGCCTCGTCAAACATACCGCTGCTCACACCTGCATCCAAAGCCGATACCAAACAGACGATAGGCGAAGTCACACCGAGGCAACCGGAACCTGCGGGAACCACACAAGGAGCAGCTCATCAGGAACTTGTTGAATCTCTGCAAATGTACGAAAGCGTCGTGGATACTCTGACACGCCTATTGGCCGGAGAGGGGCTCGAGCCCCTGGAAAACCAGGAGCTCGAGAACACAATCAACATTCTTAGACCAGAAATTGGAATCCCACCTGGGCTACCGGAAACAATCGAAAATATGATCAAATCTTGCCAAAGTTCTGCGGCGAAGATAAGAAAGAAAATTGCGAAGGCCGAGAAACGATACTCCATGCGGAAAGTTGAAATCGCAGACCTGAAAAGTTTTGCAAAGGACTTCAAACTAGCTCAGAAACCTACTACTGAGGCGCCTATGAGTAAATCCACGCAGTCGACTGCAGTCAAATCCTCTCACGAGTCAGCTGCCACGACGACTGAACCGGCATCAAATACTGATCATTATCCGAAGTTGAAGGCCCAGGTTCCTCTGCCCAAACAAAACTCCTACTCTTCGAAAGATTGCAATTATGATGAAAATAATCAGATTAATCTTATAGAGGTCTCGAAAAAGCAGATGAATGAGGAAATGAGAACTCCGACGGAGCAGGAGATGAAGGCATGGAACGCTAATTTTGACGAGCTAGTCGCCCGGGGGGGACGCATCATGTCTGAAGTAGCTCGCGACTTAGGTCGCGACTGGCGCGAGCCAGCTAAACCCGTTCTTTTTGGTAGCCTTGAGGCGGATTCTACGTCATCCTCCGTTCTCGAGGAGACCAAGAAGACTTCTGACCTGGAGTCAGAAGTAGACTGGGAGCTTGTCGAGGTTGAAGAGACCCCAAAATAGAAGATAGAACTGTCAAAATAGCCGAATACCTACTAATTCAAATTGATTAGCTTTACACAATTCAACATGGCAATGTGATGCATACTCGCTCCCTGCCAAAACGTCTTATCTACGAAGCTTTTAGCTCCCACACACCCTGCATTTCTTGCTCTCAAAACACCAACACTAACCCTGCCCCCCCTCCCCCTTCCCCGTACTTACAAACAGATGTGATGTTGGCTGCAAGACAAAGAACATTTGCAATCCACCACCGGAGCGCAAAAATTACCGGTCAAGATTAGGCACTTGTCTCCAAAGGAGTTTATCTCGACAGCAAAAAAAGGGAGAGAATGATGCTAGCCTCGAATCTCGCACTAGAAACCCCAGCTCGTATATATTTACATCGCAACACAGCTCACAGCAGCCCAAACATTCTTTTTGTCGGTTCGAATGCTTTCAAGCGATACAAACTCCCCTGTAATATATATCAGCCAAACTCTCTGTCGGAATGTGAACATACAGTTTTGCTCTTCAAATCCAAGAAACTTCTTCCGTTCCGGGTCAGGAGCTCTAGTATCGAATACCGCATGGAAGCTCTTCTTCTTGATTATCTCAGCATCACCTTCCTTGCCTCCATTCTGGATACTGAAAGCTTCCGTATAGGGCCATCTAGTAAATACGACATATGCTTGACATTTTTGCCCTTGAAATTCGAACTCGCCGTTGGCCATTCTCGTGGTACCGTCACACATTATGTTTCGGCGCTCATATGCCCGGAATGTCCCCGTGTTTAAACTCGCATCTTCTTTGTAGATGTCGTAGTCTTGGGCTATGTAAATGATGGTTCGCTGGTAAGTCCAACCAATGGGACACAACTTGCTGTTCACGTCTATGCTGATGAAACGGGGCTCGCTGGGAAGGAGTTTCGTCAACGATTGAAGCGCCGAACGGATCTTGTCTTCAACTCCATGGCCTGGGCAGACACGGCAAGGACATTGATGGCCTGGGCAGACACGGCAAGGACATTGATGGCCTAGAAAGATGCGTCAGCTACGAACGTAAAGTCCTCGGGCGACATGAAAGCTTACGGACTACGAGAAGTAGACTGTCCTTCGAGTTCAGATTGAGGCCGCACGAGGTGCTTCTCAAGCTGTTTTCATTGAGCAAACGTATGCCTCCATGCCATGCCTCAGCCGCAGGAGATTTTGCATCATGTAGATCGAGGCCGGCCACATCGAGGTCAACCATAACTATGACCATTGCGAGATTTTGCTCTTAATTAGTTGCGATCGAAGGATGTGGCACTAAGTCCAGGCGGAAGATGGACTCTGATGGTGCAGTCTGTTAGGGGGTGGGGATCGCGAGCCGGACAATAAAGCGAGGATATTGCACAAATCAAAATTATTGGGCATGTAGCTAACTTGATATGACTTCGAAATATCATGACATGCGACGACATAGAAATCTGTCCTTATGCAGATAACAACGAGGCTGATGCGTTGGTAATCTGAATTCACTCCGCCTCCCTGTACGCCCCTTCCTCGGACTACCGAGCGAAGTAGAAAGCACGAAGGATCACTGGTGGATGTTAGAAATGTTGGAGATCGACGTCGTTGTTGGTCAGCTACAGCATACTATCAGAGCCAGATTCGGGTGGAAAACTGCCCTAGTAGCGCAAGTCTGATATCCGCGTAGGAATCTTGAGCCTCCCTCTTAGGAAGAACATGAAATGAGAGACGGCTTTTGGCTAGCCTCGCAAGAAAAATGATCACTCTCATTTGTTCTCTTCCCATAGGGGTCAAGACGTTTGGGGGGAGAGAAGACGAAAGGTGGAGTTACGCTACAGGATGAGCAATTTGATTGGCTAGGGTGGAATGAGCGACCCCGCGATCAACCTAAGCGAAGATAAAGAAAGGGGCTATTATTGTCGAGAGAGTTATATCTCCAGTTATTACGTCTTAGATCCAGATCCGCTTTCCCTTTCAACTTTCCGCTAGGGAAGCATTGTTACCAAGTGTTTGCTCTCACCCTATCAGATGCCATCCATGCCATGCAGAAGCCTGACAAGCGATGACGCACCACCAACACCAACACCAACCAACTCCTTGATCCAGCTGAATGTCTTTTGAAAACCTCAAAACAATACGAACCTTCCACATTTGGCAACCTAGCGCTGAGGGTCCCACATCATTGTTCTATAAGACATAATTCACTCGAAATGCCTTTCGAATACACTCCAGAACAAAAAGCGACGGGACGCAGACTTCTCGCCCAGATGGGGAAATCTTTCCCCGGATACAGTTTTACAGAAATCAGGACCTTTCAGATACCTCTGGAATCAGTGCTTGAGGTTGATACGAATAAAGAAGGCAAGATCTGGGCAAATACGATTCGCATATATGCCGAGAATGAGGGAACAAAACTTCTCTGGTGGGGCCGCTTGCTGGAGTCTCCTGAGATTGTAAAATTAGTCGTCGGTATGTCGTGCACCTCCTGTCCCCGTTTCAGTTCCTAACCCTGCGAAAGATTGGAAAGACGAAGACCAAAAGCGAGAGCTCGAGGGATCGCCTCAATTTGCAGAGGTCAAAAACTCCTGGAAGGAGATTACTACTGAGCCCGTCAAAACCACTTCTTACATCTTTCCAAGCTGGGACAATACACGTAGAAATGCGTTCTCGAAATCGATGTTCCCGCCTATCATGTCTACTATCTTGACATTCTACTTTCCGCCGAATTCCGACACAGTTAACAAGGCCGAGTGGAATATTGCGTGGGGCAGATTCTCGATGGCAGCACTGAGAAACAAGGGTGGTGTCGTGTCTAGTGGGACTTGTGCCGGGTGGTCCATGGATTGTAGATCCTTTTGTGGCATTGTCAAATTCAGCGACATTCCAACTATGAAGCAATTTTTACTTGATGCTGCGACAAGGTCGTCACTGAAAGGGGGGTTGAAAGAGATGAAAGAGCTTGCGAGTGAAGGACTAAATATCCAATACGCTAGCATGTACTGTTTGGAGGAAGGCTGGCTCGGCTCGGTAACTAAGAAAAGAAAGGACTTCATTTTAACAAGGCCTGAAGAATGGCAACGTGGGAATTGAAGACGTTGACTATTTGCTTTATTGCGCTCAAGGTTGATGGATTTGTTTTTACCATTATCTAATCTCGTTGACTACATATAAGGGCCATTAAAGAGCTATATTCTCGGTTCATTGGACTCTGCTCTCATGATAAAAAGACATCATGGCCCTCGGATATTCAAATGTCCACCAGAGTGCCTTAACCCTTCTGAATATTGCTCAGAGGCTTTTACAGATGAGAAATATTGCAAAATAACACAAAATCGCTAGCGTATTTCCAAGCACCTGTTAGCATGACACACAGCCAGCTCTGAGCCTTGCAGACTTGACAAATTGTCCAGTAGGCCATCTTCAAGACGTTTCACCACACCTCATATTTCATTCTGGATACCCTTGAAGAGTTGATAGATAGCATTCCACGTTTGCTGGAAATAAAACTTCAATCCTGCAGGCTGTCTTTTCAAAAAACCTTTAAGGTTTGGGCAACCGAAATCTTTCCTTTGTACTCTCGGGTAGTCTGCCGTACCTGGCTTTTGCATCATCAGAAAACCCAGCATCCCAGAAAAGCCCCCCTGGAAGTGAAAGAGCATATGCGAATAACATCAGCGAATCGGGATTCTCGACAGCAAAAGTGAGGCGTACGCTTTGTGCACCAACTAGACCAGCCTCTTCTCCCTGCCAATTGTTATTTGGCCCAGGTTCACTTCTCACTGTAACAGAATCAGAGTTATATCACAAACTTTAGTTATGGAGCTGGCTTTCTTACTACTTGCGATTGCAACATGAGACAATTCGTGGAAGAATGTAGTATACCAGGTAGTCTTATCCCATAGGCAATCCCCTGATACCGGAGGCGATACATCGACCAGTTGCGGGTTTTCTTTGAGACAAAGAACAATGAAACTGAATCTTTGACCGGGTAAGGAGAATCTATAACCACCCAGGAACCTTTGTGCGGGAGGAGCATCTTTACAATTGAGAAAGGCCGGCCCTACGTTGTCGTTTATATCTGTTCCATGGATCGGGGATAGTATGGATCTAGAGGAGGAGTGGGTCTTCCCAGCCACAATTAACTATTAGACTCTATTTAATAGTGGATTATATATTGTTATTATCGCGCATCGCGATATCTCTTTTTTTTTAATATCTCTTTTTTTTTAATATCTCTTTTTTTTAATATCTCTTTTTTTT
>QGMK01000549.1:0-21993 GCA_007825345.1 Lachnellula suecica
GAGATGAGCAAAAAGGGCTTTTTGGACATGATTGCTGGGGCTGGTGAGATTGCAGAAGCCTAAATAGGTTCACGGCGTGGAGATAACTGCATCAAATGGCGTTGAGGTGGGATGGTGTGTGATTTCTGAATATCTCGCTTTCATAACCCAAGGAAGGCCTTCTGTATGGCCGAACGCCTGATAATATACATGGGCACCAAATGATACCCTCAAAAGCAACGCGAGTATGTAATGACCCTTGTGATCCAGAAACGTTGCGCCATGACCATGCTTTCCTCTCATCCCAAAGCCACAGCATCACTATCTATTCCAGCTATCATTTGCGGCCTACTTCTTGGCGAAATCGCTTGCTTGAAGATTCCTGGTGGCATTGGGAAGCTTCACTCGTAAACCGTTGAGCTCAGGCGTCATCTCGATCTGGCAACCAAGTCTTGAGGTCTCTGTCAGACCGAATGCCAGGTCCAACATGTCGTTTTCTTCGTCGGTGGCCTCGGGTATCTTATCAAACGTATCCTCGTCCTCCACAATGATATGGCAAGTCGAACAAGAGCAGGATCCTTCGCATGCACCTAGATAGATATTAGCTCTGTGATAGTAACCACGCGTAGCTGTGCCTACCCTCCATCTCAATGTCATGGGCTTGCGCAATGGTCAACAGGTTGTCGCCTTTGCTAACCGCAATCTTGTGCTCATCGCCCTCCTTGTCAATGAATGTGACATACAGTCTACGCCGGAGTTAGAACTGGGGTTTCAAAGATAAGATTGGGAACGTACTCTTCTCCAGCCTTGGGGGGGTCGATATGGCCGTGGGAGACTGTTGATGTCGCTGAGAAGCTTCTGTGGCCTACAGAGAGACTCCCTTCTTGTCCTGGCTTCCGCAGACTTTGCCCTGCCAAATTACTAGGAACGAGGCATGAGCGGCTTGAGAGGAGGGCATTTGACGATAGAGCTCGAGTAGACCGAGTCGCAACAGCGGTGGAAGACTTGTTAAGGGAATGAGGGGATCTTTTTTGCAGTCCCACCAAAGTGCGAACTGCTGCTCTTGTTGCCAACATTCTGACGGTATTGAAGGATCTGGATCTTAATAGAGTAGATGATGAATCTGGTAGAAGGTTGACAATTTATTTGCGCCAAAAGCGAAGACGAGAGAAGGTAAGTAAAAGTGAATATCAGAATAATTGGGAACACATCTGAAATTCACTCAAATGGCGGTAAACCCCTCCATTTTGAATTGCGATCGAGGTTATATGGCTGCGACCTTCTGCTGATGTGAGGTTGGTTGGATGCATATGTCGGTACCAAAAAATAATCCAGATCTGCTATCGGAAAGCGGCAAATAGTCCGCGAAGCCGTGAATCAACATCCCTGTCCGGGGATCTTTACAAGCTTCATATTTACGATTTCTTGGCCCTTATGCATCAAACAACAACACAAGTCAACCATTTGACGACAATACCAGCAAGATGTCGACCTCACGAGATGTGCCAAACCCGCTGAGGCCGTACTACAGGCCGCCATCCATCGGCATTCCGCAAGATACTCCAGGAACGACGAGCTCTGGGACGCATGGATTAGGGCCAAAGAATGGCAGCGCAGCGTCATACGCGTCTTCTGCGCGAGATATGTTTGATTACAGTGACTACTTGTCGGACGCCCCGCCATCGTCGGTGGAGGCTGTTAAAAAGACATTGGATGACTGGGTTTACAAATACTTCAGCATTCTCTTGGCCCAGCCATTCGATGTTGCGAAGACGATCCTGCAAGTCCGGCGCCAGGGCGTGGCAGATGGAGCAATACCAGCAGAAGAAATACGGGCTTCGAATTATAGAGACTCAGCGTACAGCGATGTAGGGTGGACCAGCTGTTTTATTGGGAAAAGTGCTAATTCATCACCAGTACCCCTCAGACGACTCAGATCCAGACGAGCCAGCCTACTTCACCTCTTCCGCCCCGAACGCTCATTCATACTCCCCTTCAAGGTCTCGGAGGCGGCGGGCCAGTGAAAGGGAGCCCTCCCCTGCTGCCCAAGGAATCCAGATCCCTCCGCACCAGCTCTCACTGAAGCGAGTCGACTCGATAATGGAAGTGATATCTCAAGAATGGAATAAGGAGGGAGCTTGGGGCGTGTGGAAAGCATCGAATGCCACATTCGTGTATAGCTTGCTACTTCAAACTATAGAACAGTGGTCCCGGGGTTTATTCTCAGCGGCATTCAACGTGCCAGAGGCGGCGGTGACATCAGGGCTGAATGTATCAGCGGAATTGGTAGATTCTCCATACCCATGGGCTTCTCTTGCAGTGGCAGTTGCTGCAGCTGTCAGTGCTGGTCTAATTTTGGCTCCATTAGATCTCATCCGTACAAAGTCAGTTTCCTTTGCCTGTTCTTCGTACATCAACTAACAGTTCTAGACTCATTCTGACTCCTTTGAATTCAACGAAGCGGTCGCTTTCACACAATCTTCGACATCTCCCCTCGTATATTTGCCCTACTTCATTAATGGCACCCACGATCCTCCATAGCCTCATCACACCGACAATCAACCATTCCACGCCTCTTCTCCTACGCTCCCGCCTGGGAATCGACCCAGTATTGACTCCTACCACCTACAGCATATCCAAATTCCTATCCCAAACAACCGAGCTGTTCCTCAAACTCCCACTTGAGACGGTTCTTCGCCGAGGCCAAATGGCTGTACTAGCTTCCCCCACATACCACGCGGAAGGCCGCAAGCATTTTGAAACTGTTGTTGAAATCGGACCGTATCATGGCGTAGTAGGGACTATGTGGTCCATCGTCCGGGAAGAAGGCACGTCCTCCAGCCACGAAAGTGCTGCTGGCCCGGGCGGTATTAGAGCTGCAAAGAAGGGAAAGAAGGCGGAAACGAAAGGGCAAGGCGTTCAAGGGTTGTGGAGAGGGTGGAGAGTGGGAATGTGGGGACTGGCCGGGATGTGGTGCGCGAAGTCTTTAGGAGGCTCAGGAGGCAACGGTGGAGAGTTTTGAATCAAAGCACCCTGAGATACGGTGCTTAGGATTCGGCGTTATTTGGCATGGCGACAGCTGCGAGGCGTTGGGGCGCTTGAAGATACTCTGCTCTGATCATTTATCTATATACGACAACTCTGCTACGGCAATGTATCGATTGGTATGATTGACAACCCTCACATTTGCGGCACTCAACTGAGCTTCAAGTAGAAATTCTGGGCAAAATATATTCATGTGATTTCAGATGGGAGGTCACATGATTAAGCATAGCATCGACATGTTTCTTCTTCCATCTCAGCCACTTTCAAACATTCATGGTTCAAGCGTGGGGCTTTGTCGATTCTATTGTCTCATTTGATCCTTTCCATTACTGCTTGCGGACAATGCTGCGTAAACCCTAACCGCGAAATCGAACAAACCTTCCTCATCGTTCGCGTGAAGCAAGAAGTGCCCAAGTAGGCCTAACAATGCCCCATTCCACGCTTTTCCTTCCATAACCATGCGAACATTGTATTTTCAACCGAATCGTGGCCTGCATTCAATATATGGTTGCGGCTCCTGCTTGCGTTTCCAGTGAACGCGGAACAAAGAGATGGACCGTGATAGATAATCTTACGGTGTGGAAATTCTTGGGGTTTGTTTTGCATACGCTTTTACTTGTACGATTTAACATACTTTAATACATTGCTTCCTGGAGATTTCTATTGCTACTTCGACATGGCGCAATCGCAACCGTTCAAAGTTTATGATGACAAGTCTGTGGTCCGATTTCTCGGCGAATGTACTTTCGCCATTCTTACGGTGCCTGAGACCCACAGAGATACCGGATATCAGACGTATAGTGTCCGAACACTATCACAAATCGATCCACCAAAGAATAAGGGGCCTCTGCCGCTAACCTCTCCCGTCTTGGTAGAAAATTTGAGTTACGAACTTTTCGAGCAAAGGCTTATAGCGAAACATCAATTCGATCGCACTATCCATGTTTTGGAATATTTGAAACACACATTTAACGTATTTGACGCGGCGAAGGGCGTGGTCTCATCTTGGACTAGAATCCCCATTGAAACATCAGATAAAACCCGTGCCCAAGAGCTATGGAGAACAGACTTCAGGAATATGATAAAGAATAACAATGTCATGAACCACATCTTCAGATTTCGAGTACGGGATAGGACCGGTATCTATGATTTTTCTGACCCAAGGGTCAAAAAGCCTTTTTCGGATTGTTCTATTACGATTGAAACTCCAGCTGAAGCGTTCAAAGAAAGTGGTGGTATTCACACTTTATATGTCAGGGATATTGGGTGGCATAAATCCTCAAATAGACCTGCAGACTTCGAGATGAAACGGGGGAATCTGAGTCTGAAAATTTGGGAAGATGAAATCCTGACTCAACATTGATCAAAAAACGCAAGTCTTGGAATACTTTAACACCACGTCGGACCCAATGGCTTGGCTTGCAGTTGGTACGGGGACTGCGGCCTTCCAAGACTCCTTTGGAATTCCAGGCACTTAGGATCTTGCAAACCACTGTTTTCGTTTTCGTATCCGAAATAAAAAAGATGCTAGTTGGAAACCCGCCCAGGCAAACACAAACCCCCCAGTCATTAACGATCCGAACGATCCCAATGATTTGTTGAATTTATTGAACTGGACAATAAGAATTCGGCACGCCAAATATTCTAAGCCTGACGAATGCAGAGAGTCCTTTCCTGTCCGCGAACTTTCCACGCCTCTGTATATGAGATCAGGAGCATACGATGATATTCCGCCGCAAGCCATGCGCTTCGAACACCTCTCGTGGATCACGTGGAGCCAATATACACTTCGTCGCATTCACGACTTTGATTCAAAAGTCCATAACCTTCTCTACCGAAATAAGGCAATTAACAAAAATGTAGTTCTTGATCCTGACGATGAGGAGTTATGGCGGGCAACAGTAAAAGCCTGCGTTGAATCTCGCGTTGCCGATCGCGAAATCGCTTTCCAAATCGTCGATAAACCTCAGGACTCAGCGCCTTCGATCACACTTCCTAAGACAGGTGTTCAAGTTGATGCTCCACCTCCGCCTCCGCCTCCACAAATGCCTGATCCAAAGAAGGCACCAGGCTCCAACGGTAGCAGAAACCCGACAATTCCTTCCGCCGCCCCACCGTCTTCAAGTACTCCAGGGAGTTCAAAAACGGTTCCTGATTCCGGTTCTATCAGTGGTGGGGCGGTGGAGGTGGCACCAGAGCTCCAGGTGCTGCATCCGGTCGTGGATCCAAACCAGAGCCTGTACCTGGTGCTGGACCTGGGGATGGGCCCGGAAGTATTAGACCCACCAGTACTCAACGTCCATCGGCTAAAGAAGCAGCTCGCGAGAGGTCAAAGAGAGATAGAACTGACGACGATGATGACGCTGACCGTGAAAATAAACGCCAAAAGTCTGGCACAGGTGGTGCAATACCGGTTCCTGGAGCGCAAGCAGCGGGAACAAAGAATCCACCAGCTGACCCAGAATATGTACCTGAACCCAACAATGATGCAGACAACGACGATGGGATAGATGGCCAAAAAGCGTAAGTTTCATTGGTATTGAACCTCGCTTCTAAGTATTAACTTCTATTAGATTCCGAAACCTAGCAGATGTCTGTGACCAGATGGACGGGGACAAGTGGCAAAAATGCTGCAAATTCTTTAGGGTTGATCCTGTGGCAGCTCAAGGGCCTAATTTTACGATTAACCTCGGTGGTGTTTTGCAAAGACCTCTTCGAATGTACCAGGCTTACGCTATTTATTGGATGCTTGAAACGGAACGCACTCTTGGGGGAGGCTTTTTGTCTGATGAGCAAGGTCTCGGCAAGACCAGCGAGGCAATTGGTCTTTGCATTGTCCAGAGGATGCTTGATGCCGCGGTCATTGAAATAAATTCCGACAGGGCTTCGGGAGACCCTGGGCGAACTCATCGGCATTTGCCCGCGGGTAACAACCACCCCAAATCCAGATGCCCAAGCGAAGTGTTGAAAGACCCCCGGTTTGCGTTCGATTGCCCCTGTTCGAAAACCTCTGTTTCCTCGAGGCTATGCAATTCCAGAAGAACAGGGCCAGCTCTTGTCATCGCACCAGCGGGGCTTATGACAATTTGGCAGGCTGAGTTCAACACAATGATAAGCCCTGGAGCATTGGATATGGGAATTATGATCAGACATAAAGATCACCCCGCAAGCAATACACAAGACAACTTCTTCAAGTCGGTCCAAGAAAGGGATCAATCAAAGCAGATTATAGTTACCTCACCGGGATCTTATAAGAATCATGTCCTCAAGTACGGACCTTGGTCAGGTACAGAAATAACATATAGCCGCATCATCCGAGACGAGTTTCATACCGTGAAAAATGCAACTTCTGCTGGTATCAACGATATCAAAGCCCTTGCCGGACACCCCTTTATGTGGGGTCTTTCTGGCACGCCCTTCGAAAGGTCTCCCGATGATTTGGAAGGCTACCTTCAAGTTCTTCGACGCCGTTCCGGTCTTAATGGCGACTATAGCTATTGGAGGAAGCTCGAAGAAAAATATGCCGACCAGTGGGAAATGGTAAAATATGCTCGAGCTGATGATTTCAAGTCTATCATCAAGAACTGGAATATAATGATGAGAAAGGACGACATTGCAGACGATCGTCGGCTACTGAGAAATTTTCTTATCCAGTTTGGTGGGATTCTAAGAATGTTTATGATTCGGCGCACCACGGATACGGAATGGTTTGGCAGACCACTTACTGATATACCACCAAACGTTCACACAGATGTCCCAGTACTCATGAAGCAAGCTTTCAGAGACGACATGAGGTGGCTGCGAGGTGGTCGCCAGTGGGAGATGCAACAGCAAGCGCAAAGACGTGGGAGGAACCACGAACCTACTTCAGCAGATTTCATGAAAGCATCCTATATGATACGTCTGGCTACAACTTTCCCAGCAATAGCGAGAATTCATCGGAAAACGGTTGCAGTGCAACATCTTCCTGATGATTGCGAAAGTTGGAAATTCACTGGAGCGGAGCTGCAGAAGTACAATTGGTACGACGAGAGTATCGATTCACCTTACCGTGCACACTTCAAAGTTTTGGGTGATAGCAGCAACAAGCTTCAATGGCTATATAGAAACCACATTGAGGCACGGATAGGTGGCAACCAATCCCTACCTATTTTTCCATTGGGAACAGACCACAAGAACAGGCCTGAAAGGATTCTCATTTTGTCTTCGTTTCCATCTGTCGCATATATAACTTATCTGGTCAGTAGACGATAGATCCCTTCTTATGTTTTTTTCCTTTCGAGGAGTTTTTTCTTGGTATAGAAATAATACTAACGTTATTTAGTGGTTGAAAAAAGAAAAGAATGTCGACAATATACGGCTGATTCATTCCAAAACTAAGAACCGCCAAGCCATCATCAATGACTTTCAAGGACATCTAAACGACGATGGAGATATTGCTGAAAATGATAAAGAGCCCAGGGTCTTGATAAGCTCTCCGGCTCTCATTGGAACCGGATTTACATTGACAAGGGCATTTCGATTAGTACTTCTTGAGCTAGCTTACATGGCCAAAGACGAGGCCCAAGCTTACTCTCGAATCAGTCAAACCAACCCCAAGACTTTCACATTCCGACTTCACACAGAGCAAAGTGCCGTTGAGGGAAGAATCATGACGGTGCAGCAACGGCGGTTGAAGGTCAACGAGATGAGCTTCGCGGAGGCTGATGACGCGGCTGACTTTGGACAAGCGCAACCTGAGAATTATGATCCGGTGGTTGAGTGGGATCCACAAAGAACTCGAAGGAAGAAGAAACAGTCAAGAGAAGTTGAGTTTCCTCTTTATGATAGGGAGGAAGGTCGGTATTACAAGATAGACGGGAATTTACAAGTGGTATACGCGGAGCGGGAGGCGGAAGAAGATGCTTAGAGCTTGCGAAAAGTGCTCTTCGTTATACTGATCTACAAATTAGCATACTCAAGATTTGATATAGACTTCCTTCAAAGACACTGTTCTCGAAAAGTGCTGAATGCATTCCAGAGATTATTTGGTGCGTAAGCGAGTGAGCGAGGGAAAAGGGGCGCATATCACGTGATCTACCCGGACAATCCTACATTATATATAATCCTTATCAGAAGTATTATAACTTTGGCGCTATCTTGGATGGTAATTAATGTAAAGAGAACCTTTTCAATACAAAGATTTGCTAGGTTTCAGTAATTTATATTGCGTTGACGGCTGAAGCTTTATTAAAGAATTCAAATTTAGGCCGTAAGCAGTTGTTTCCGCTTGCAGCTTGGACAAAGAGAAAAGGATGGAGGGGACATCGATGACTAGGTTCCGTTGAGAATAGTTTTGCCGTAATATCTTCTTTCCTAGCATTGTTAAAGCTCCCCGAAACTCCTGCGACCTCCTTACCCAATACCAATACAAAATGACGACTCCTCCTATGGTGAGTGACTCTAGAGGGGAGCTTAAAGCCTTCGAGGACTGTGATGTCATCATCAAATGTCCTATTGAGCTTCTCCATACCGCAAACCATGAGCGCGTGCAAGGAGGGTGGAAACATAAGGTTTCTGAGTTTTGGAACCTGAATAACCTAGGCACTGCAGGTGCAAAGGGTACCATGAGACTCAGCGATTTCGACTACCCAAGCTGGAAAAATCAATATGTAGCTCAAGGTGAAGGGCTATACGTGCTTCAGTATCTAAGAACCTTCAAGAAGGGGTTCCAGACGCTCCCGAGCTTCTCCGTCCCTGCTATAAGAAGCGCGTTTGTAGACATGGCTACAGGCGGCATGGCAAACCACTGCTTTCGATTTCAAATACGCAGACGTCCAGATTCGTTTCAAAATCAACCTAGTCCCATGGCTCATGACCAAGACTTTGGCAAATGCGAAATCAGAATAGAAAATATGATCCACCCCGGAAGGACCGAGCAGTTCACTATCGAAGATGAGGTCGGATCCTATGAATATAGGGAGTTTATAAACAGAGGAGGAGACGGTAAAATGCAGCTGCGCGACCTTGATTGGGAGGAGTGGCATGGTACCAAACTTTTAAAACGTCAGAAGTTTAGGACCGGACATCATTTACTTCAATACCAGCCTCGTGGGGATTCAATAGCACCTATAGGCCAGGATGATGACGGATTGAAGACCATCGATCATGATAGTTGGGACGCCTGGTATGGAGCTATGGATGAAATGGCCAAGCAAATGACTGGACATTGTTTCAATTTCCGGATTATTCGGCACCCGGCCAGAGTGGCTAGTCGAAGAGAGGCATTAAAGACCAAGGTAATGGTTAAATGGCTCGGCAATATATATCCCGACAGGGAGTTGGAGAAATGCAGATTTTGCATACATATCATTGACCCTTCATTTCCTACGAGCTCTCCACAGTATCTGCTCACGCCCAATGATCATTATCTGGAAGCAGTCAGCCAAGACCCTGGAGTAGCATTGAAACTCAAAGACCTTGATTTCACTAAATGGCAGAAAGAGATTCTGGAAAGACTCCCTTTAGGGGAGAAGAATATCAACCTATTCAAAATGACGTACTCCAATATCAAGACGGGTACAGAGCCTGAGATTGGCATAAGATCCGAAACGCAGTGGTGTAAAGCGTTGAGAGTGATGGCGAAAAACGGCTTACACCTTGGTCAGTTTGCATTCAACCTGAGACTTAAGAACTACGAAGAACCGAAGCCAGCTAGAAAGCGAGCTCTTCCGAACCCCGACATGCCAGCAGCAAAAAAACGTAGCAAGGCGCTGCCAGCGCCAGGTGATATCCCTAATCTCAATGACGGCATAGACGGTCTAGTACCGGCAATCGATGACGAGGATCCTGATTTCGCCGAGAAAGATGAATTCGGCCAGGACTTAGATAAGTCGCTAGACATTGACCAGAGGTGGGTTTCAAAATGCGAAGGATATTTGCTAAGCAATGCTAATAAAGCTAGGTCCATGACTTCAAACGCCCTAAACTGCGAGCAGTTCGACGAAAAGATCTGGAAAGATTGCTGCAAGTTTTTTAAGATAACAGACCTTGAAAGTTTTAAGATCCCGGGCTCGACATTTCCAATCCCTGGTATAAAGCGCGAAATGTTTCCATATCAGTTATACGCGGTTTATTGGATGATATTGACAGAACGCAGTCCGTCAGGAGGAGGATTTTTATGCGACGAGCAAGGCTTAGGAAAGACTACAGAAGCACTCTTACTTACAATTGTTAACAGGATGTTGATAGAGGCCAAAGCGGAAATACTGTTGAAAAAGAATGAGCATAGATCCACTGAGGCCCCTGGGGCTGACTGCCCCAGCGAGTCGCGCGGGGATCCAAAGTTCGGAATTGCTTGCCCATGTGCAAGCAGCTCGCCATCTTACAAATTAGCGCCTAAGCCCGGAGCAAATCTTGTTATTGTCCCTCAGTCTCTATTAACAGTATGGCAGTCGGAGTTCGAAAAGATTATAGACAAAGATCACCAGGGAAATAACTATTACGGGATGAAGATGAAAATAGCACATCGATCTTTCCAGAACAACGATGATCCATTCATGGTAAACAACGGCTACCACCCAAGAGACGACCCTCTTCGCTCTCGAGTTATTGTCGTCACCGCTCCAATGTCATATGATAATTGGGTTAAATTCGGCAGATTCAACCAGCCGTTAAAGCCTCCCGCTGGAACAATTCCACCCATTAAGCCAGCGGAATCGGAAAACCTGGACATCAGTGAGAAGAACGAATACGAAACTCAAGTAGAGCTCGCAAAAATTGCCAAAGAACAGTTCGATAGAAAAATGAAGGCCCAAGGAAAGAGGCTCATAAAATGGAGTAGAATCATACGGGATGAGTCTCACAAGGAAAAGGATCCTACAACTAACACCATAAGAATCATACGCGAAGGCGTGGGAGAGCGGTTGGAAAAGCCATTCCTTTGGGCTCTATCGGGTACGCCATTTGAACGGACGCCAAAAGATATAGAAGCGTATATCAATGTATTGGAGGAGAGAAATGGTACCGATTGGACTGCGAAACTAGAGAATGGGGACGAGAGTCCTCTTCGATTCGCCTCAAAAGACCAATTCAAAGTTTTAATCAAGGAGCACCGTATGCTTCTAGGCATCGCAAGTCGAAGAAAGAGAGCCGATCCAGTCTCAGCTGATATAGCAACTCGGCATGCTGCTTTTGGCCAGAAATTTGGCGAAATTCTTCGAGCAGTGATGATACAGCGAACTGTTGATAGCGAGTGGTTCAATCAGAAAATGTTTAAACTGAAACCTAACGTATCAAGCGTGGTTCATTTTGACCAAGATCCTACCGTTATAGAGGATCTCAACAAATTGAGAACAAATGTGCACGCAGTACTTCTGGATCGACAAGCGGGTAATAAGAAGACCAGCAGGAAGTCGCGACCGGTAAATAAACTTAGGATGGCAATCACCACCCCCTTCATAGCTACAGTTCGCCGACAAATGGCAGAAGAAGAAATAGCTTTCCTCGATTGGCGCTTTACTGAAGCCGAGTTAAGAGAAAAGAAGTGGTATAACGGGAGTAAGTTCAACTTTTTGTTTTCCCTGTCAACTGAAAATTCCACCCTACACCTCCGAGGAAACTAGTATTGACAAAAGTAATTCTTAGAATCCTCTTACGATAAGGCCGGCTGTGCCTGCACTCCTGCAAAAACCCTAAAAAGCAAAAACTTTGAATTTCGAACTTCGATTTTTGATTTTTATATTTTAGATTTTTTTAAAGACTTTGCTAGCGCCGTTTTCAAAGCTCTATTATATGGTTTCTTAAATATAAGCTTATAAAAAGCTTAAAAAAGCATTTATAAACTTTAAATTTATTTTTATTAATAAAATCCGGAGCCGGATTAATTTATAATCCGGAAGCTTTCCCTCGGATCTTATATATAGCTATAAGTCTCAACGCCACAGATTTTATAGTTTTAAAATCGGTCGATTTAGCCCGAATAAACTTTTAAAAATTTAATTATATATATACTAGTGCCTACTCTTATTATAAGTTGGGCTAGCTTTAATAAAATAAAAGTTCTTAAGAACTACTGCAAATAAGGCCCGTGCTCAAAATTAGCCGAGGAGTGCGTGGCTTGTACAGCCCCTTTTAATTTAACTTTTTTTTATATTAATAAAATAACAAAACTTAAAGCCTTATATAAAATCTCTTAGAAAACCTTTTTATAAGACTCCTTTATACTTTATACTAGCCCATTAATTAAAAGTGCCTTAAAAGTTTAGTGGTTAAAGCTTATAAATTCAGCGGCTATGCCCTGAAATATAGGGCATATCCACTATAATTTCAGGGTATAATAAAAAAATTGTGCTAGCGCCTAATAGCACTTATATAACATTAGAAGAAGTTGTATAAATGCATCAGAGCATAGCCCTAGCCCTAAAGAAAGTAATAAATTTTAAAATCTTAAAATCGAACTTCGAAAATCAAGGTTTTTTTGTTTTTGCAGGAGTGCCGATACGGTCGACCGTAACAGGCAAGGAGTATGCTGAATGATATCTCAAGTTCTTATACTTTGACTCTATGATTTCGAATATACAGCCATGGACAGTATACCTAGTTCTCGAATGCTGGAGCGCGAACAATTGTAGAAACTGTCTAGCTGGCACTGCACTTCTCTGAGAGGGAAAAGTGAACTTCATGAAGAACGGTGTGTGAGCATTCTTTGAAGCTGGCAAGGATAAGTGAAGAGTGAAGTCAAGAATAAGCAGATTGGCATTGCTTGATGAATAATCGCTGCTAAAACAGCATTCCTGAGTCCATTCCTCGCGGCTACCACTCCCACTAAGCAAAAATCCCGCACAAGACGATCCTGAAAACAGAGAATCATCAAAGTCACCTAGAAATTCTATCACTTCTTTCTTGGCTTAATACCAAGCCTAAATTATCGAATTCAAAATGGCGGCTTCGCAGCCCCTAATGGTGGATGACGGTCAGGGCCACATGCGCCGGTTCGAGCAATGCACGATTCACATTGACAATCCATTCAGGCCTACTGCGAGAGCTGATTACACTATCAAAGAATGGGACGAACGTGATAAAGAGGCTGCTGCGACACCGATGAGCTTTGACGACTTTGATACTGATACGTTTCTTGGCAGTTTCTTAAGGGATGACCACAACTACAACAGCGGCAGATACAATTTCGAATACCTAGATTCTACTTCTGGGCAATGGAAAGATGTAAACTTTTACGACAGGGCTCGTTGGTTACAGACCATCGTGAATGGGGGTCTCCGTGACCATTGCTTCAATTTTCGACTTCGCAGACGGCCGGATTCTTTTGCTAATTCCTGGAATGGGGTCATGGTTCCGAGACATGGGCAATTAGGGGACCGGAGAGAACTTCGGAACTGTGAAATAAGTATAGAGAACAACATTTCTGGACAACGAACAATGTTAGATATCGGAAGGGATCTGCCCACTTCTGTTTATCGAAACCACAGACGAAACGGAGGGAGAGGGGAGATGGATTGGGACGATATTGACGTAAGCAATAATTCTCCCTTTGCTTAGTTCTATTTGATCTGCTCTGGCTTGCTCTAATAATCCTTCAAGTGGGATTCTAGCTATCACTGTCCTCCCAAAATCTTCTAGGGAAGCAAATGCTGATATTTTCGTGTTCCAGTGGAATCTCTGGTATACCACCAATCTGGAGGGGAATCAGGGGTTTGATCCTAGGCAGCACATCTTGCAAATAAACTATAAACAAGGCCTCTATGGGCAATGGGCATGGAGTGAGATGGCTGCTGATTCGCAAACAGTTTGGCTGGAGCACATGTCATATCTGACGAGGTTCGGTGTGTCCGACCATTGCTTCAGCTTCCGAATCAGCCTAAGAGAAGGCAGTAGAAAATGCCTAGTCAAGAACTTTCCATCAACTTTAGGATCCGATATCCTGGCAAACTTCAAATTCAAAATATATCTTGGCATGTCCGGAGCGGGCCTGCGCGTTGTGGAGGAATTTAGCGCAGTCAAAATCGCCACTGATGACTTTCTGCTAGTTCAGCGTCAACAACCAACCGTGCTTTTAGATTTCAGCGATTTGGACTGGGAAAGATGGCTGGAACGGCTTGAAGATATATGCTCGCAATCCAAGGGCAAATATGAAAAATATAGGCAATACAAACTGTACCAGGTGAAATCCGACGACGTCACCTTACAGAGGATCAAAAGCGTCGAATCCGAAGAAGAATGGCAGGCTGCGATACAAAGTATGGCTAGCACTGGTGTTTCTAATGCCACCTTCAGCTTCGAGCTCCATGCACCAAACGAAGAAGAGAAGAATACTCAACCCAAGCCACGGGCCAAGGCTAAGCATGTAAAAGACAGAATTCCCCCACCAGTCGTCGCCGAATCTTCAAAAACCGGGAGCAGCAGAAAGAGACCTATTCCAATAGACCTCACAAGTTCAGATGAAGACGATGCTGGTGCTAATGCGGATCCTAAGAGGCGGAGAAGAAATGAGGGCGCCGGTCACGACTCCGACGAGGATGGTCGCAGGAAGAAATCCAAACATCGGAAACCGGGCATAAGAGCTAGCAGAGACCCACACAAGCAATACGCTCAGGATGACGACGACCGACCTATGAGCGGAGAAGAAACTCCTGAGAGCTCAGACGACGAAGATGAAGGGGACGACCCTGATGCCGCTGCGGAGGCGCTAGATGCGCCTGAGGGTGGGGAGGAAGATGACGACGACAATGAGGACCAAGCACTGGCACAAAAACAGAGGACTCGAGCGTGAGTTTCTCTTTGGTAAGCATTTGCGGTATTTACTGACTATTTTACAGCTTTATGAGAGTAATTCGGACGAACTGTGAACAGTTTGATAAGAAGTCGTGGAGGGACTGCTGTAAACTCTTTCATCATGACCATAGAGACCACGACCCGAATTCTAAGATCACAATCCGAGGTATAGCTCGGCCACTCTTTCCATGGCAAGCCTACGCGGTGTACTGGATGCTAGTAAAGGAGCGAACAGAAGCCGGGGGCGGGTTTCTGGCCGACGAGCAAGGTCTTGGGAAAACCACGGAAGCACTGCTGCTTTGCATCGTCAACAGAATGATACAAGATGCCAAAGATGTTGTCAATAAGTCACATGCAGACTGGTCAAACAATGATAATAAGAAAGAAGGCGCAAAGAACCCGGACCATCTTATCAACGACCAAAATCAAGAGCCGAGCGCTAGATGTCCTAGCGAAGATAGAGGAGAAACCCCCTTCGGCATCGCATGTCCGTGTATTCGCACATCTCCGTCCTTCAGTCTCATTGCGAGGAATGAAGCAAATCTCATTATATCCCCCAAAGACCTGCTGGGAAATTGGCGAGACGAGTTCAACGCCATTGTTGGTGATAACCCGCACGGTATGGAAATCGTAATTGCTCACGGGGAGCATAAGTATGTCGACACTGCTTTTAACCCAAAGATAAGAAAAGTCAAAGATTATAGCCAAGTTATAATCCTCACGACTTCAGGATCTTACGCCAAGTATGTTAAGATTAAGTTTAACCAGAGGTTAGACCTTACACCGGAGCCCACATACAAAAAAAGCAAAGACTTGTCTGACGAAGAGAAGACGAAACGTGCAAAAGCAGCGGCGGCTTATAGAAAGAAGGTGGATGCGGAAAAGGAGGCCAACAAATTGCGGAGGCCGCTAGTAAAATGGGGCCGGGTTATCATCGACGAGTGCCACCGTGAGAAGGCTATGAACACAACCGTAATCACGCTTTTGAAGACCCTCGCAGGCCTGCCATTTGTATGGGCACTCTCAGGAACGCCTTTCGAAGCAACGCCCAGAGATTTGAAAGGCTACATCAGCGTTCTAGAGCACATGCACCTAGCACGACAAAAGAAATGGCCGGGTACCCTCCCAAATTGGGGTGCCAGCGATCTCAAGTGGGCCTCGGAGAAGAACTTCAGCAGCATCATTGCTGATTATGAGGGCCTGGTAAATAACAAACTCGTGAAGCATCATAGAAGGCTTCCGAGGAAACGGGTGATAGAACAGTTTGCGCCTCTACTAAGGGCGCTGATAATCAGACGCACCGTCCAGTCGCTGTGGTACGGCCAAGTCATGGTGTCTCTGAAGCCGCATCTTGCACGCAACCTGGGAGCGAAGCCGAATGCCGCTTATGACCAAGATATGATTACTTTCCGCAAATTTACGCAGGCGGACATTGACGCTGCAGCGGTGCAGGCAGGTAGCCAGGTGAACACGACGGGGAAGGGGAGAAAGAAGCCTGCGGATGCAGAGAGCGTAGCCGTGCGGATGCGTGTTGCGGTTACTTTTCCGGAAATAGCGCGAATCAAGAACAGAGAGATGAATAACCCGCTTGCACATCCAAGAGTCCCATGGCTGCTAACCCAGGCGGAGCTTACTGCCAAGAAATGGTACGACGAGACAGGAGGTATGAGTGTCTTTTATTTTCGTCTTTGCTTGTGGTTGCAGTGGTACCAGGAAGGGCCATTTTCCTACTTAGTGGCCAATACCCTAGCGCATATTGATAACAGAACATGTTTAGGCTCGCCATACGAAAGACATCTCACGAACATTATTAGTAGCAGTGGAAAATTGGCAAAGATCATCAAGGATATACTTCCTCTCAAGAGGAAAGACATACTAAATCAGGAAGAGAGAATGATTATCTTCACTTCTCTTCCCGCGACGGCTTTCATTATATACCTGGTATGCGAATCCAAAAAAAGATAAACCATAAAGCATAAACTAACAGGTTGTAGTGGATCAAGAGCATGCAGCACAGGGTAGTCCTAGTTCACGGCGGCACACCACGCCGGCAAGAAGTCGTAGACAGTTTCCAAGGAAAAGGCAACAAGGTCCCAGAGGCAAGCCAGGCCCAATTTTTCGTCTCGACCATCTCTCTTTGCGGCGTAGGATATACCATCTCACGCGCCTTCCGGATGATAATCATGGAACCAGCATATATGCGCAGCGAGGAACTCCAAGCCATCTCTCGAATCGTGCGTATCAGCCAGAACAACCGGAAGACGTGGTCATATCGAATGTTCTCGAGGGAAGATCCTGCTGAGCTTGATATTGTAAAGAGGCAGCGACGACGCAAGAGAGGAACTAAACTCAGCTTTAAAGACACGGATCCAAATGCGCCGGTGGTAGTGATTCCACCCGGACATGCTGCAGTGCGCGCTGCAGATGAGGCAGACGCACAGGAAATAGCGGATGAGGAATTTGCGAGGAGGGCTGAAGCCAAAATTGCAAGAGATAAGAAGGGAAAGGGGAAAGCTAATGCGCCTATAGAGATTATAGACACTGACGATGAGATGGTCGCCGGAGAGGAGGAGGAGGAGGATGACTTTATATTGGACGCAAAGGGGCGCAAAATGGCATTCTAGACTGTTTATCTCGGTGGGTTCGGACTTTTGCCATCTATTCTTAGTCATTACCGCAATCAAAGTCTTTTGACATGCAAGTTCTAAGATGTGGAAGAATCCTGTAGCTCGTAAAGATCATTTAGTGGAAAGCAAGTGAAACAAAGGATTGGAAGACGCTGGTCTACCCAAGTTTCATCAACCAATCTTTTACTTGTGCTCCCCGACTTATATAAGTGTGGAATAAATCGCCACATCTCAAGTTCTGTTGCACATCGTCCATCGGCGACGTAATGGAATTATCGTCATATGTATATCATCATCCCCGTCACCTGTTCCTCGTGGCCATTTAAACCGACGTCAAGCTTCCATGCGACTTGCAACAAAAGTTTGCGAAGATGGCTGAGAGCCATATTTTACTTTACTGGGTGGAACAATGTTGATATCGCCTCTTGAGCCACTTGCCACTTTTTCAACAACCGCTGAGGGGAAAGCCCAAAGTGCACAGAGAAGCACGAAGCAACCCCGCATCGCGAAAATCCTAGTAAACACTTCAGAAAGCAGAACAGACTCGTAAGACTACGCGACAGTACTCACTCTACATCTCGCACTGCATGATCAAAAGCCACAATTTTCAACGCATTCTTGGCACATTGAACATGTCCCACTACTAGAGGGATATCCAAATTCCCTCAAAACTATAATTCCATGGCGAGACAAGTAATAAAGGAGAGGAGTCAGGGGCTACAGCTCACATGCCTCGACGGCGAGTGAATTCTTATGCTCTTACATACACACCACGATATCTCCTTGGAATTGGAATGGAAGCTTGGGACATGCATGACTACTTGTCATTTGGGGTTGAAGATAAAGTTGCTCCAATTCATGTCGGGCAAATTGCGAGGCTAAAGCATGAAATGCATCTCTCGTGCTCACTTAATAGCACATGGGTACTACTCGATCTAATTTCTCGTGAGTACGCGGAGGGGTTAGATAAGGTGTGAAATGCAAGTTTATTATAATAAAAGTCTGCATTAACAAGCCTTACCACCCTAAGAAAAATTAGGTAACTAATTAATAATGCTCTAGCAATATTCCAAATTTTTCAAAAATATTTTATAAGACCGTTCTTTATAAAATAAATCGTGAAGTTGCTAGAATCATAGAAAAACTAGTGATTTTTAGTGTAAAATAAGCAAATTATTTTATTATTTTTATTTAAGCTAATTGGAATATCTGATGTGATTTTGGATTGATACCGAATATAGAGCTAGTAAAGTTTTGAAAATTACATATACAGAGTTTGTTTATAAGATTTGGGACGAAGAAGTTATTATTTCTAGAAAAGGTTGACTTTTGGTGATAAACCGCATATTTCAGGCTCCCACGTACTCACGAGAAATCAGATCGAGTAATTAGATGTACACAAGACGTGGTCGCCACCGCGGCGAATTATTGAAGCTTGGGGATGAAAAAAGGAAAAAGATCACGTTCCCTGGTGGGGTTTGCGGGAGCTGGCTCCGACCGCCTTTATGCCTAACGCGGACTTGTTCGCAGGGGTAAAATCGGAAAATCACTCACCTATTTCTAGATTTTCTTGTAACTTCGAATTCCTTTCGTCTCTGGAGAGCGGTTTGTGCATCCAGACCTTTCAAAGAACTGGCATCAAATTACCAGAGTAAAAAGTGGAAGGTACCTCGGGGTAAGCAAGATCAACGAGGGGCAGGCTTGAGATCGCTAAATGACGTGCAGATCTCATCCCACCAAAAATTTAGGACGACAAGATTTTTCGGAGGAAGCCACCGTCAACACAACACCACAAAACCCTTGCAACTTTGCATCCAAAACATCTTCAACAGCAGCGAACAGGGTCCTACTCCTACCCAGCAATCAACGGTCTTCTCGATGAATCATCAACTCTAAGAATCCGCAACAATCTTGCCCACTGTCACGCTCTGTCCTGGACACGAGCTGTGACTCTGCGAATACCTTCTTCAAGCCCTTTCACTCCTCTATGAGCACCAAAGACCTACTGCGATTCTTGTCTAAGCCCGCCAAGTGAGTTTCTTCCATTTTGGCTCTTTCCAGCTCGCGTCTGGGCCCTCTATCAGCTTGCCGTTGATCGAGAAATCTGGCGACAAGAGATTCAGGAAATGTCTAGATACCACACACACCCTTCTCCTATCTGCCAATTCCCCGTTGCACTTCTGCATACTGACCGTTACTCCAACAGGCCCAGATAGCACCAGCCACGCCCCCAACGCCATATAAATCATAAGCCTTCCATCGCAGATAACCCTCGTCTGCTAGACCCGATATCTCCCCACGGTATCGGCATCTACAGAGCGAGGACAACCAAGAGAGTCATCATTCCTTCCGAAAAGAACTTTTTTATCCCTTTGTGCACCCGACCTCCATAACGTCCCCCCAGACGCCCCATAACCCGCCCATTTAGCTGGCTCCGCCAGCACACACGATTTCCCACGGTTCTGTGGGCCTTCTCTTCTCAGGCGGACACCGCAAGGTTCGTCTGAGTGGCAGATAGTGCTTCACAGTACTTGCCTATCAAGGATTTTGCTCCTGCATTATTACAAGCTTTCTTGACATAAATCGGAAAATCAACGATCAACTGGTACCGCCATTACGTAGTTATGGTCAACCTCGATATTCCATCCCAATATACTTTCTCGCCTTCTGAAGGTACACCGCATCTTACGATCAATCGTGAGGCTACTATCGATCTTGATAGTAGCAATGCATTTGAAGGTGAGCATCACGTAGCCCTGTTCGAAATTCCCGCTAATCAGAACAGGCCCAGAAAAGTTGCTAGAGGTCTGGTTCGCCCCCTCACCAGATACCCTCCCCGCAGGAGCCAAGAAGGATGGATTGAAAGCAGTTCCTGGTGAAACATGGAAGGAGATGCTTGATTTGGTCAATTGCAAGGTTCTTTCCGTCGTCGAGTCCGACCATATCGATGCCTACCTTCTCTCCGAGTCCAGCATGTTCGTCTTCCCACACAAGCTCATTTTGAAGACTTGCGGCACCACTACACTTCTGCTAGGCCTCCGTCGCATGTTGAGAATTGCTGCTGTGGATGCTGGATTCCCCGCAAACAATTGTGAATCTCTCAAGGAGATCAAGACGGCTGCTACACCCTACCGAGTTTTCTACAGCCGCAAGAACTTCTTGTTTCCCGATAAGCAACATGGTCCTCACCGTAGCTGGAAGCATGAGGTCAAATTTCTGGATGACATGTTCACGGGTGGTAGCGCCTACATGGTTGGCAAAATGAACGGAGATCATTGGTATCTCTACTTGACGACGCCCAACTGTGCTCTCACGCCTCCTCAAACCCCTGACAATGAGAGAGTCCCAACCGAGACAAAACTCTTGAAAATTCCTTCCAGCTCAGTCTTCGCCGTTGGACAAGGTGCTCCCGGCGATGACGAGACTCTCGAAGTCCTGATGACAGATCTTGAGCCCGAAAACGCCAAACAGTTCTATCTTGAACACGCGAGTGCGGTCGCGGAGGGCAAGTACGCATCAAGGGCTCAAGAAGCAAGAAAGGAAGCAGCAAATAGCTTGGGCGATTTGAGCGGAAACAGCATGGCAGCTTCGAACTTGAGCGGAACTACAGCTGGAAGCACCAGTGAAGACTTCGATGTTTTCAGCCACACCTCGTCCGACAATAACAACGGAGTTGACACTCCAGACGACGACGTGGAATTCCCCGAAGAACTCAGCACCGAAGGCCATGCTCTCGGCACCGTCGTCTCCGAAGCCTGCGGTCTTTCGGACGTCTATCCCACGTCCCGCTACCCAGACGCCCGCGTCGACGCCTACCTGTTCACACCGTGCGGCTTCTCCGCCAACGGCGTGATCCCCGCGCCCGACCAAGCAGGCACCGCAACGCACTACTTCACCGTCCACGTCACACCGGAGCCACAATGCTCATACGCCTCCTTCGAGACCAACGTGCCGGGTCGGCAATCCGGTCGCGAGACGGTCGAGGTCATCGAGCACGTCGTCAATATCTTCAAGCCCGGCCGTTTCAGCGTCACGCTGTTCGAGGCCAAGGCTTCCTCGGCTGAGGCAGATGTTGCGAAGGGCGTCGTCAGAAGCCAGAAGATGGAGCGGATTAAGGGGTATAAGCGTGTGGAGCGCATCGTGCATGATTTCGATGGCTATGATCTTGTGTTTCGCTACTACGAGCGCGATGATTGGGTGGGTGGTGCGCCGAGGTTGGGGGGAGGTTGATTTTTAAGCTTGATAGCATGGCACTTGGGACGCTCTTTTGCTGTGATACACGTATATACACATACTTACGACAGCGACACCTTTCTTTGTTTTTACTTGCGGAGGATACAACGGGTTACATAGCACGGTCGTTAGCGAGGTGGTTTGCAAATATATTCGTTCGTTCTCGTCAGCTCTGTGAGAGTTCAATGCGTGGGCAAGCGGCGGGTGAAACTTTCTGCACCTCAGCTCAAGGTGGAAGGTAGGTCGTGATTGAGGTCGCGGTGACGTGAGGGTAGTCGGCGAGTGAGTGACTGACTGACTGAAAAGGGGTGGCTGGGGACAGGGTCAGGGGACGGCTATA
>QGMK01000550.1:0-21988 GCA_007825345.1 Lachnellula suecica
GCCGAGCCCCAACAACCCCTCAGCTACCCCGGCCTTCCCCAGCTAGACTACCGTCTCTACTCACCCCCAACATTCATCCTCTCCGACGACAAAACAGAAGTAAAATCCTACGAGAAGCCCCTATCTACCTACCCATCAGCCCTCGTCTCGCTAATCCAATCCGTGGCCTCCATCCCGCCAAAACCGCACGTCCGAATTACTGGCAAGAACAGCGATGGTGACTTAGACTTCGACGTCAAGATGAATGCTATGAATCTCATTGTGCCGGATACGGACCGGAAGGGCAAGATGAACTACGTGAGGATTATTGGGCCTGGGGAGGAGGGTTTTAGGGGCGATACGAAAGAGACGCTTAGTCCGGATCTGAGGGATCTGGAGAGTTGGGCGAGGACGTATTGTGAAGATAGTAGTTCGATAAAACAGTTGGTTCTCTTATCATTGGCTGGTTTATGCTAACAGGGCGCAGATTTGTGCTTGAACGCACCGTGATAAACTGGGATACATCATACCTTGAAGGCAGACTGCTATCTCTTGTAAACAGTACCGCCTACCGCGGCCACGTCACCGTTTCCTTCCCAATCACGCACTCGAAGGTTGTTGTCCATTCGCCAGACAAAGTGAATCGATTTTTCAGCAGTGTGACAAAGGTGTTCACGGGTACGAAGAAGTATGAGGTTATCAAGAGCGTGTGGCCGTATGCGGATGTGCCTAGAGGGGAGTTAAGGAGGAGGTGTGCGGTCCAGGAAGAAGAGGTGTGGTTTAATGCTTGGAGGGATGCTATTAGACATGCGGTCTTGTGTAGGCGGAAGGGCTGGGTCACGAGTGAGGATAGGTTAGAGTTTTTGATGGAACCTAAGCCTGCAGAGCAAGGGAAGCCGTCTGCTTAGGGATGTATGGCAGGTTAGGTCTAATTCTCTGATATTGGAATTGTGAGCGATGCATCTTGTTATCAATTTTGGCGTCTGGGTTCAATTTGGCCAAATAGGTAAACGGAACGACAGGGCAGGGTGTGGCCAACTCACGAATGCACGAATTTGAGTAACACTCTGGTATTTCTCGCCACAAATAATCAGAAGCGAGCGTCGCCGCCGAATATCTTTTACGCCGTATATTGCAGCAACTATAGCCGTACTCTTCAGGTCTTCAGAAAGCATCTGCTTTCACGTTTCCTGTATATTCGCTTAGTACCTTCTGCTCCACCAACTCTGGCTCAACTGCTGCTAACTCCCGCGAATCTTCTTTCTGCTCATGTTCATCCATCTGCTTCAAGCCCCGGTCCCGAATGGGTAGCATTGCCAGCAGCATAGCCGCCGCCAAAGGAGCATAGACGATATATATCCTGTGAATACCCTTCATGTAAGCATCGCGAACGGCCTGCTGCTGGGCAGCATTCAGGCCCATGCTCCCAAGATCTGCAGTGGAAGCAGTCAACGAGCCGATCATCTCACCTGGGACGACATCTCGCAGCTCGGATCTTAACGTGCCGCTCAAGATCGAGTTACTCGCAGCAATGCCTATCGCACCCGCAAGGCTTCGAGTGAATTGCCGAAGCCCCACTGCCACGCCACGGTCACGTTTGTACGTATGAGCCAAGACGCCAACCATGTTGTTTTGAAGCGTAAAGCCGACCCCAATGCCTTGACAGATACCGACTAAGCTTATGGCATAGAACTTTGTATCCCGGTTGTAAAACCCTGCCTGAAAAGCGAGTCCGGTCGTCCAAAATATATTACCCATAACGATTGCCCAGAGGTATCTTCCACTCTTTGACACAATATTGCCACTTATTGCCGAACTGACACCCGCTGTTACGGCGAGGGGTAGAAGCAGCGTTCCGGCATGTGAAGGGCTGTACCCGCGGACGTTTTGCAGATACTGTGGCGTGTAATAAAGATTTCCAAAATAGATCCAGCCAATAGCTACATTCTGCCATATAAACACATTGATACCTAGAAAACAATCAACATAACAAGATATTTGAGGGGGTTTTAGTAGTGGGGATTTGTGTACCATAGCCCTGACCAAAAAGATAAAGTGCAATGACAGGCAATTTTATAAACTTCCACTCAACTATAAAAAGCACCACGAAGACGGTGACTCCAGCAGTCAGGAGGCCAATGAACCTTGCCGAGTCAATTTTGAACGTAGATCCGACTTGAGTGATGGGAACTAAGAGCAAGAATGTTCCTGCAAGAGTCATGAAGACCCCAAACCAGTCGACTAGTTTCAGCCTGGCCATTGCGTTCTCTTTGCGGCCGGATCCGGGCAATATAAACGCTAGGATAGTGATTGATACTGCACACAGAGGAGGGATGAGCCAAAACACCCATCTAGAAACAGGCATTTCAAGTCAGCGTTGCTTTGTTCTTAAAATCTCGGGGGAAGAAGTAAGGAGTAGGAATATGTCTCAAGTTTAAAATGTACGGAGATGCAAGTTCGCTCGCCCAGGCACCTTGACTCACCTCCAGTTTTTCTCAGCCAGAAGGCCTCCAATGACCGGACCCAGGCCATTACCTAGTACAACGGCAACGCCAACAATTCCAAAGTACTTGCCACGCTGCTTCAAGGTCGTGATGTCACTTATGATAATATTGGCCTGAGAACCCAAACTGCCGGCCCCGAAGCCAGCAACTGCGCGGCATGAGTACAGCCAAATAGGGTTTTGTGCAAAGCCATTGAGCAGCTCGCCCAACACGACCATGCAAAGAGCTCCAATTATGGTGGTCTTTCGCCCGAATATGTCTGACCTTCACGTGTTGTAGCGTTAGTAAAGTTCTCCTGACTGAATTATCTTGGGGGTCCTTACAAACGGCCAACAATCAACTGCGTGGCGGTAGAAGACGCGAGAAAACTTGAAGCTATCCATGAAATACTGGCACCGGCATTGAGATTTCTGGCGATTGTTGGAACCGCGGTATTGACGGCAGTTTGGTCTAGAAGGCCTAGAAACTGGGCGGCTGCAACAATAAGAATACGTCTACGCATGTGTTAGTGGAGTACCATGGAAGAGCTTCGGGATCCGAGAAATTGTCGGATCCCGACCCTCTTCAGCAAAAAAGTGAGTAAAGGCTCTGCAAAGGAACTCTTCAAAACTCCTACCCTCAAATTGATTGAAACATAGCCAAAGGTTAGCTTACTGAGTTTGTGTGAACTGTCCTTCGCGGGATTGTGTATCTTCTAGTACACCGGCGCTCTTTTCGACGTCTTTTGACGGTATGGCTGGAGCTATTGTTGCCATGTTGATGATAAAAGTATGAGAAGCGGAAACAATTTATGAATTATACAAGTATGAACTTGAGACGCCAAAAAGCAGTTCAAGTGGTCGAGCAAGAGTATGAGACAACAAAAAAGAGTCACTGAAATATGCAAGCACGAGCTGAGACCTTCCTTCAAATTTAAGGGCATCAAAACTCTGATTCTCAAAGTTCTGTGATCTGGGCACAAAACACATGTATTTAATGGGAAAGTTCCGGACAGAAGCATCCTGCACAGGTTCGGAGTCAAATTCCGAAGGGCTCTGTATTCTTGCCAAGTGGTAAATTCGCAGCTGAACGAAATCCTGTGTCAATATCTCGGAGGCCGGAGTGGATGTACGCCCATGGGCGTACCAAAATAGCACAGCATTAGAATAGGCCTTACTGGCTGGTGTGATGGATAGGATACCGGACTTAGCAGAAGGCAGTGGTGTCTGAAACTACACCGGAAAAGAGTATGTGGACAGCACGACGTCTCTACTCACATTAGTAGCCGCGCTTCAAGCATTTCACCCTGTATTTAACACCACATCAGAAATTTTTTACAGATATATAAAAGCAGTCCTATTCAAAGGAGGCTGTGTCTAGTTAGGGTGGCGATATCTTGTCCTACATATAACAAGCCCCCTTCGCTTGGCAGGACAAAGGGCAGAGAATGTACTGACGTCAATACTCGACTGCGTAACGGCAATACCTAGGTATGTCCAAACATAGCAAATACTAGCTGCAGTAAGAAGCGGAGATAGCGTTTAGGCTTTTACGAATATGTATCAAGAGAAGAAAACAAAAAGTACCGACGAGCAAACCTACCTACTTGACCAGGCAACCAATCTCTTGCGGGTCAGCAGCCTGGCCTCCACTTCATCGAGTAAATGAAACATAAAGCAAACATCCTCGAAATCTGTCACACTCCCCCGAACCCCTGCGCAAGGGAGATTGTTCGATTCAAAATGCAGTATTATATCTCTGCTGGCCCGATTTAGTCTGTCGCGGCGGTAAATCATACGCTCTGACTGAATCAGAGCCAAGTACTGGGTATTTTCCGTCTGAGAACTACCTCAACGCGTGATTTTGAGCTATATCATACCACTAAGGACTTGGTCCTTCTTGTCTCGTAGCATTGTATCCTGTAAATAAAACCATTCAAGCTGAAACATTCAGCTTGAATGTTTGTGTAGACATAAAATGAGACGGTTCGGGTATGACGGAGAGCTGATTACGGCGATCTAGTTAAGCCTGGGGCATGTTCCGGATTGAGCCGGAAAAGTATTGCTTGGCAGGTCGAAGGGGGGGGGCCGGGGGAGGGAGCTCGTATCCGTCGAACGTTACATGTTCTGTCGGCGGGATAACGGACCACTAAGGGTTCTTACACAGTTACCGGAGAATCAATGCACATAAAAGACATATCTCCGGACATCGAACAGAATATTACGCTCAGTAAATTAACAGAAGATTTTCTTCTCGAAAAGCCTTTAGCTCTTGGATTCTCAGTACTCAAACAATGGCTCCGTCCATTGCACCACTTCCCCTGTCTCCTTCACCCACCGACACCTTTTCAAAGATACCTAGAACTCAAACTTACGCTCCCGAGTATGGAATACGCTGCCCGCCACACATGCTCAACAATTTGACAACGCCCATAAACCGAGATGACTACAAGGCGTATCTGCCCATCATGCCCAACAACTTTCGCGGTATAATGAACTCGGGTTCGTTAGTCCTTGGAGTTGGATGTATGATTCCTTCCGTTCAAGCTGCTCGAATTGTAGCAACTTTGCCTCACCACTTCTGTTGGCTCGACGCAGAGCACAGCGCATACGACTACTCTACCCTCGCGGAGATGATTCGTACCGTAAATCATGTTTCGCAAGGTCGGATGGGCGTCGTTGTCCGAATCCCTCAAAGTGCCCCGGACTTGGTTGCCTACTGCCTCAACGCTGGAGCCGCTGGCATCACCTTTCCGCACGTGCAGAACATCGAACAGGCAAAGGCTTTGGTAGACCTCTGCAGGTTTTCACCAAACGGTAAACGCGGATACCCTCCATTTACTCTATTTGAATATGAGAAGGAAACTGGTATCCCTGGCAAGAACACATACGACGTCTGGGATGATCATGTGTGTTGCATCGCTCAGATCGAGGACGCGGAGGGTGTGGAGAATATTGAAGAGATCTGCGCCGTTGAAGGAAGTATGTATTCAACCCTGATCTCTCATCCCGAACCAAGCTAAGACTTCAACTAGTTGACGCCATCATGGTCGGTACACACGATCTGCGACTGGCACTCGGTATCCGACCCCCTGGATATTTCGATGGGGACGAGCCTGTGTTTCAAGAAGCCCTTGAAAAGATTACCAACGCAGCATCAAAACATGGGCAGAACGGCATGGCCATATTGAGCTTTTCAAAACCGGGGCCCGATCTTCAGAAACGGATGCACCGCGGTTGGAGAGCTTTCAAGATCACAACGGATGCACAGGCCATCCATCAACAAGGCCTTGAAAACTTCAGTGATGTGCAAAAAGTTGCGGAGAAGACCAAACGTAATGTGTCATCCATGAGACTGGCAGAAGGAGAATGCAATGAATTGGCAGAGAAAAAGAATGGGCTAGGGACTGTGGAGGTAGGAAAGGTCGCGGCGGCTTAAGTGATCGATTTCAATGACACCCTGATATGCCTATAGAAAGAGGTTGGAACGATTGGAAGCAACATGTTCTTCCGCATTATACTGATTTGATGCAAATTGTTGCCAGCTCGAATCCCAAGATTTCCATCGCTTCGTTGTCTTTCGAAATCGGCTAATTGGACATCACTCAGAGTATTGATAGCCGCAGTGTCATCCACACTCCAGTCTAGCCTAACAGAGACCCATGATCCATAAGCTTCAAATGTAGGGGGGTGCCCCTAATACTTCCACTTTCCAGGCCATTGCCCCTTGCGTAGTAGTTATAAGACATACTGCTTTCAATTTTCACCCCACTTAGAGCTCATCGATCAGACGTCCATTCATACCAGGGGCTCCACCCGGCTTGTTCATTTCAACCAAATGTGTGGTGGTATTGACAAGAATCGTCTGCACAAACTCGGTACTAACGACCCAGGGGATAGTAAGACGGAAGAACGAGCTCATGAAGATGGCCTCTACCACGTCGACACCTGCCGCAAATACAAGGCGTTTTGGCGCCGGTACAACGACAAAACCGACGAGTGAGGCGAGGGGGCCGATACTCAAGAATTGGGTGAGATAGGTCAATATTGTAGTCTAAGGCGCAAGTTAGTCGCATAAATGAGAACCCGCTACATGTCTAAAGCCGGGTTTGAGACACGAGAATATTGGTACATACCAATTTGACGTCTTTCAGAGGCTTCGCGAATGACCAATAGCGTATCAAGCCGTGCAGCATATGTACAATGGCTAGGAACACAAGCCTGCCCACCGTGAGATCGAGCACCCACTTGACAAAAGTGTTCCACCAGCTGACCGAAGAGCGTCGAACTTTGCCTTGGGCAATCCAACGCTTGACCACTTCTTCTTCTTGCCCCTCATTCATCTCCATTGCCACTTTCTCCGTTTTCTGGTAGTCAATCTCGACGCCACGGGGCCTGGTGGGGAAGAAGCGCTCCAGGTATATCTGCCAATAGTACATTAGGGGGAAAAGCAGTATTGCGACCAATATGCTCCGCGGCAAGGCTCCGCCATAGAAAGTCTCGGTATCTTTATCCTCTTTGATGACGTTAGCTAAAGTGGCGTTGCTTGACATCGTGGTGTTGCTTGTGGTGGTGCTGTTCTTTGAGAGGGTGGCGTTTTGTTGAAAGAGCGTCTCCATAGTGCTGGTCATATTCTTCACCGCGGGATCCTTCCATACGTCGTCGTACGCGTTGCGACCGATCTCATGGTATAATATCATTTCGAAAGCCATCAGAACAATGTATTGGACAGCCGCCCATTGCAGTTGGGAGCGTGCCATGACGGTGGGGTTCGCTGACAATTATAATTATGCTTGTGAAATTGATGTACTGTAAGCAGGATCCAGTGCTACCAGGCCCTCTTATTCATAGATATTGAGTGTTGCTGCACAAGCTTAGAATGAATCTAAGACTCACATCAAGAGTTCTGTTCAAAATGTGCGGCTGCTTTGAATTCATAGTGACCAGCATGAAGTTCTGCCTTGCTGTGCCGCATCCTACGGCCGGCAGTGGCGCAGCTGTAACTACAGGCGGCAAGGCACAGCAAAAAGGCTCCAGGTTAAAAGCTGCTTCTTTAAGCGAGGCCACCCCTGAAGTTCAGGGCATCGTCGCTAAATAGCGAACCTATCCGGCCATTGGGTCAATGAAGTGCCTTCAAGACCTCCACGGCAGCAACCATACAAGGGGGGAATTTGCGTGTACGCAAGTTATTTAAATTAGTTTCGCTATGATTTGAAAGGTCTAAAAATCCCTCCCACGCCAGCCTTCAGGATATTTATCGCCATAGCAGCGCTCTCCTCGCTTTTGGGGATATGGTATTTTACCAGCCTCATAGTCAGCCGCGTAAATGCTATCTCGTAGCTCGACATTGTTTCCCCCAAAGTCTAATAAAGCCTTCAGGGGGTCTTTTTGCCCATAAGCTTTGGCACGCAGCACTGGATGGTCTTTCTGGTTGGGACTATTTGGCGGCACCCCAAGCTCGAGCAGGACCCTAACTCTTGATACACGGCCCTGCTCCACCGCATCCAGAAGTATCTTTCGACCGAGAGATATGTCGTCTCCATGTTGTATTGAACCCAGGTCTATTCCGTGAAGCACAAGATGACGGATCAAGGGAATGTGTGGCAAAGCCCATCTGATCAGACGGGTGGCCCAGAGTTGATCGGTATAGCCGCCGAGCTTGAAGAGTACATCAACACATTCTATGTGTCCATATCGCAAAGCAAGCGCCATAGGAGTTTCGTCCTCGTAGAACCCTGATTTGTGTTCGTCGCTCGAAGCTGGCAGGTGTTCGAGGAGAAGACGCAGAATGTTTGAGTGCCCTCGCATGGCTGCAAACTGCAGGCCAGTGTGGGGACGGGACCCGCACCTCCTTGTTCCCATATTCGGGGGTACGCCTAATTTAATCATCATCTTCACTACTTCTATGTGGCCTTGTCTACAGGCTGTTAAAAGCATAACCCCTCTTCCTTTCGAGTCAATCTGTGGAAAGGCTTCGACCAAAGCTTGGACAACATCGACGTATCCCCCTCGAGCTGCCGCGAAGAGAGTAGAATAGTAGTGATTCGGGGAAAGGACAGGTTGGTGCTTCATCAGAGTACGCATAATATTGACATGTCCAGCGAGACAGGCTACTTCAAGGGGAGTGCCGTGTGAACTGTAATATACGCCCCAAACTTTAGCTCCATAATGGTTCGGTGGGTGGTAACAGTCTGACTGTACTTGTGTTGCCAGCGGATCCGCCCCACGGTCCAGAAGAAGCTCCAGTATTTCAATGTGACCGCAACGAGCTGCCGATTGCAGTAGTCTTCCGAAGAAGGGGCTTTCGTAATCAATATCAATAGGTATGTCGTTGAGCAGCCTTTTGACGGTCGATAGGTCGCCAGTAACAACAACAGCGGCGAGCAAGGTCTGCGCGTCTTCGTCCACGTTTGAATTTTCTATCCGCGGAAGATCGCCAGGCCAGCTCGAGGCAAACTTATGGTCAAAATCCCAATCCAAATAATCAGCTGCGGCTTCGTAAATCTGAAGGGCTCGCGTCTGTCGTTTAGACTCTGAAATAGGGGAAATGCCATCCAGCTTTAGCAACACGTCTCGCAGAACTGACAGTGGGGCTTCAATTAAATCCAAATCCATCTGAGCCTCAATGAAACGAGCCATCATGGGCGGCGAAACCCTGCGATAACGCATTCGAGTGGACCAGTTCCTATCTTCGGGGGCTTTAATCCATTTGTCCACCCAATAGTGGAAAGGACCATTACGGTCTCTGGTATAGCTGTCTATCACAGCGTGGAGTATGGTGTGGCTGAAGAATTCTGAGGCTGTTAGCGATTTGTGGCAGGGGCAGCGGCAGAATGAACGGACTGCACACCAGGCGCAAGCGCAGAATCTTCTTCGGGCCTATCACGCCCAAGAGAGCGGCAAAAATCTGGTCAACGAGCTCAGGGAAGAGTTTTGGTAGCTGCATGGCTTGAAACTATTGCGAAGGAGCTTGTGGTTGAAAACCAGCAGCGAGATTGATGGGGTTGAGAATTTGAGAGTTGATGGTCACTCTACTATACCAATTTCGAACCAGGCTACGAGATGCCTGGAGAAGGAGAACTTTCTGTCGCGCTATGATACTACTATTTGTAGGTGGCATTTCCAACTTCTCCGGGGAAATATGCCTAAAAAAAAGTCACAGCCTTCGCCTGCATGATGTTGGTGATGCGAAACCGCACAAGCGAGGCTGACTGGTGCAGGCAAGCATGGGTGCGGGAAAGGCAGAAACATGTATCTACTAGAAAAAATATGAAAACAATTGAAAGGAACAGTTTTTTATCCTGTGCATTCCCTACTGTCTCTGTGACTTTAGTACGGGGAAACAGGAAGCTGCTGAGATCACGTGACCATTGGAAGTCTAGTCACATTTCACACACCATTCTACATCTATGATTGAAAGCTTACAGGACTCTGGTCTAAAAGTGCCAAAACTATATTCAAACTTGTGCAAGGCGTTCGCTTCGGGCTTGCTCGTTAGATCCAGTTTATCATTGACTTCTGCGCTCAACAACCAAGCCAATGTACGCCGAGAAAGAAATCATGAGGAGTCAATATGAATTATAGACAATTGCAGGAACTAACTCCCCAGTAATATAAATATCTCGATTTACGATTCGAGTGTTGCTCAAACGACTCCAATATCTCCTCGCCATATCCAAGTGCTCCCTCGCGATCTTTATTTAACCACACCTGGCTCAAATACGATGACCTCTATCACCTAAACATCATTTCCACTCATCGACAACTTTGAATCTTTTCCTCAAATCAACCGCCCAGTCAATGATATCCAAATCTTTAGAATAACGAACAACCTTGTTCTCCAAATCGAAACAAGACTGCGAGATAAACTCATCGCAAAGCTTCCATATCTCACGCTCGCACATATCGCAATAGACTCCTTCAGTAATAGAAATAAAGTCTGGCCCCCAAGACCCAGCCATCTCGCAAACCTCTGTCGCACTGTGCTCTTCAAAATGGGAAATCACAAGCCTATCGACACAATAATCTTGCTTCTGCACAAGCTTTTCGCGACGAGCAATAACTCTGCGAGTCATGTCTTGTAATGTACGTGTACGAGCTAGCGTGTTGAATCGCTTCCAGGGGACCATTGGAATGCCGCCAAGGACGCCGTCGGTGGCTCCTGCTCCTTGAGCAGCCCCCCCTGCTCCTTGAGCAGGGGCGACGATGTTCGCGCCTGCTTCATTTGCGGCCTCTTGGGCTGCTGTTTGACTGGCGGCTGCGGCAGCCTGTGCTTCAAAAGCTTGCTCTGGATTGAGAGTCTTAGGACCTTGACCAGGTTGGAGATTCTGGTTGTGACTGATGCCTCCCGTAATGTCGCAACTAAACTCATGCCCATCCACAATCTTCTGGAAATCCAAATCAAAGCCCGTGGTTGCATTCTTCTCTTCATCGAAGTTGTAGAATGGAATACAATCGGCTGGTTGTAAAACCTTCCATAGAGTCTGCCGCGCGGGTGCGTTGCACAATGTATTCGGAAACTGTGTATATTGATTATGCGCTGTTGTAGCCTTGTCACTGTCCGGAAACCCAAAGTCGGTCAATTTGAACGAAACTCCTTGAATGAAACGGTCATCTAAACTCATCCAGACGCACCCAGGTCTGAAATCAGTCCCGGGCATGAGTTCCGGACTGGGATACCAGAGATTATCCACCGCAAGGTCAGTACATTGTTTCACGTAACCGGCATGCCATGTTCGCTGGTCGTTCGCCGAGCTCGTAAGGCTTATATAACTAACACATACGGCATCCGAAGACGAAGCCGAGATCCTCATATACTCAGGGGTAGTTGTGGAACCACTTTGGAACATCGTGATTTCATTCGAAGCCGGGTCGACTTGTGAGCCGCCCAAATCTTTGGCGATTGTCTTGCCACGCGTGTCATATAGCCATAGCTCTGGTAGTCGACCGCCGGAGGTATCTAGACCTGTGGAATCGCGGGATTGGCTTCCTATTCCAATTTTGCATTTGATCTGCGGGCCTTGTTCGACCAGGATGGGGATCACAGAAACGGCCGTTAAGCCGGCTTCGATTCCGAAAGCAGCCACAAAAGCCATAATGTGAGTTTGAGTGCGCGTGGGGTTGAAAGAGATTGCAGCTCGATGTAGAACCGTGGGAAAAGTAAACGGGCGTCTTATGGAAGGGATTGTCAATAAAATTCTCCCAATGTGCAAGTAGGAGATGGTAAGAGAGGGAAAGGTTAGGACAACGGTACTGACTGGTAATGACAGATGCCTCATCACAGCTGGGAAGGCGGAGATTCTTATATAACTTATTCTCTAAATACAGCCCCTTAAGACTGAACGGATTTACGCCAAGTGCTTCAAATCCAACTTCTATTTATAAAACAAAAGAGACCCGGGTGATTGTCAGCCTCCGGAAGGAAGTCTACCGGCAGAGTTTGGCGCAGAGCGATGCGCAAGCGCCTCCATTTTCTTTCTGGCGGCTTTTCCGGTCCCGGCAAAAGACGCGCTCAACTTCCAACTAACCATTCAAATGTTGCTGGTGGTGCAAAAAGTGGCTTGGAAAGGTTTGTTGGAGGCCTATGTGTGGGGGCTGATGCTTACTCTAACTCCAGGATGGCTGTTGGTTGCTTGTTGGTCTTACGATGCCTTCCCCCACGACGTGCTTTCTGATGCAGGTCATATACCAACGACCAGCCGCCAAGACTTCATTTTGAGAGTTGGCCACCAACCACATTATATCATTTTGGAATAGCGTAGAGCCCGACGTCAGTTCAGGATGCGGCTTCGTTCACGAAGGCCGCCGCCAAGATGATCCTTTTAGATAGACCGGCTGACTTCCAACGGCTCGAAATAGAATACAAAGTATCCGTTAGAAATCCTCTCGGCCTTGGAATGAGCCGCTGGTCTTGAAATACTTTGAAGTCTAAGGATGTAGGCTTCCAACACTATATCGGGAAGAGTCAAGCATTGGTCGTCTCGAAAACAGTACTTGAAGCAGACGGCCAGCACCTTCATCTCCGTCACTGTTCCTATTTGAGATCATTGTTTTATTTCCTTATTCTTTTCATGGGCTCCATTTCTTCCTGGTACCATTTCCTCCGTTGTCTCAACTTCATCTGCATTTTCTGTTCCGTCGTCCTCTGCAGAATTGCAGAACCGAAACAGGCATCGATAACTCACATTTCGGCCGTGAGAATAGACGTGGAAGCATCTTTCCTTTTTAGATCTTATCGGATCGAGTTGTTTGATCATCATGCGTTTTACTAAGCCATTGGTTGTGGGCCTCGTCCTTGCATCTTTATCTTCCATTGCCGCTGCTAGAGCCATTGCACTAAGTGCAACCGACTCAGGCTTAGTTTCAAGCAAGTTGCAACTTCTCTATCATCTCCCTTAAATATATACTAACTATTTAGCATCCGCCCATTGTACTCACAACCAGTCATGTTATTATGGTTATTTCACTCCCAGGGCAGTACCTAGACTGCGGCCAGGTGATGATACACCTCACCCATCAGAAGACCCTGGGGCTCCAGAGCAAGTCCCTGAGCAAAATCGTGCTGGCCAGGGATCCGGGCAAGACACAGATCCGAGTTCGCAGCAGGGATCACAGCAAGGTGCTGCTTCGGATCCGAACACCGCTCAGCAGCCGGAAGCCCAGCCTCCTACAGCGGCAGGTCCAAATCCCTCTGAAGACAATCCTCAAGATGGAGCCCCTTCTGAGAGCCCCTCGACACAGCAAGAGCCTCCCCCCGCCCAAGAACCCGCCGATGATACACCTCAGGCGGAGACACCTCCGGTGGAAGACCCACCAACACAGCAAGCTCCTGAATCACCGCCAGCTACCGGAGATGATACCGCCGATCCAATAACCTTCTGTTCCAGAAAGCGGGCGTCTGGATGCACCGACGTCAATGATCCAGTGACAGATCCCAACACTCTACGAATAAATCAACCACTAGATTATTCAACTGCTCAATCCAACGGCCAAAGAGTCTTGAATGATATCGACTCTTTCATAAATAGTAACCTGCCAAAAAGACCCCTTCCCGACACTTCCAAAGGGTACACATTCCTGCAAGATGGTAGTAGTGAGATAGAAGAAACAGGGTTCCCACACGACCTTGGGCATGCCAACATATTTGCTGATCCCGGTGCTCCAGATCTGAATATCAACATTGACACTGAGGTAAAGGAAACTGGTTGGCAATCCATCATCAGAGCCACCACAAATGATGGGGATACGACGGCAAACACCCTCGTGAATGAAGCAAAGATAAACTCAGCTGAGGGAATCATGATCGCGACTAGACGGGATAGATCAGTAGATGGCAACGTGAAAGGTGTGGACGGTAGCACGAATCTGGCCAATGTTGTTCCGAGTCACGAGTTGAGTTGGCAATTATGGCAGAGACAGGTAACTTCTGATGGTGGAGATATCAGTAACTTAAAGATACTTGTTGCGGAGAGTGTGCAGGGACGGGGCACGTTGGATACGATTACTTCCGCTATTGGTAAGTCGAGCTATGTCAATGGTTCAGAGAAAGAAACTAACGAGTTCATAGCTGCTACTGGACAAAACGCAAACATGGCTGTTGTAGGGAGCAAAGCAGTCTTCATACCAGATAAAACGGAGGGAAGTGAGGCCATGCTACAAGCATTTGTGGCTATGTCTGGAACCGACAATATCCGGCCTTTTGGACAAATGCTTGCACAGAACCATGCAGCCCTGGGAGATAAGGTTATCCAAAAGATTTCGGTATATGGTAATGGTATTGGCAATACGGATAGCAATGGTCTTGCCTCGATTAGAGGACCAGATATTGCCATACAGGTTGGCTCTAGTCCATGAAGATGTTTCTTACAGGAAGAAAGGGGCGAGTCCCATTTGAAATGCATGGCGTTTGGCGTTTGGATTATATTTTTTCGATGAACGCCCGGAATAGAAAAAAACTTCGTCTTCCTAGCAAGGACGTCTATCCTTAATACCTTACATGAATTTTGAGCTGTTGTGAAAATAGGTTCGAGGCCAAATTACCATTATCCAGAAATCCTGTTTCAATAACGCACGATTTGTGAGACGTTATATTGCTGCCTTAGATGAGGGAAAAGCAATGAGCCAAGCCTTTCGGACACCTATTCTTCCTTGGCGAGCGCTACCATTTGAGGCAATTTTATGCTGGTTATTGAGTCGTTTGACGTTACTTTGAAGTAATGGCCACGAAAAGTCTCCAGACCATGTGCAAAAATACCCCTTGCTATGAGGGTCACTCGGCATATTCTCCAAGCGTCAACGAACGTTCCTATGCCAATACAGCCAATGTATGTTTATTCAGCCCTCGGCCTCGCCGGCAGAAGAGCAGATACTCACATTCCGACTACATACCAATCGCCGAGTCAGCACACTCTGGCTGTCCACTATGCGTGCGCGCGTTAGCATTGAAATCATCCTCCTCTCTTCGGACTTCTGCCGGCAACCGTGCTGAAATCACTGCATTCGATTGCACGCTGGTTTGGCATTCCGATACCGGCTTTCCTTTTTTGCGCTACAGCGATAGTTCGAACTTTGCTATTCTATTCTTTATCCAGCTTTTTCCCGAGAGTGGTGAGTAATGGAGAACGAAATCTTTTGATGTTAGAAAGGGGTGCTGAAGCGGTGTATAGCTGTCAGCGAAAGCACGGGATCAGAAAGCTGTGAGCTAGTTGCAACAAAGTGGCTCACAGAGTGCATGACAAATCATCCCAGGTGCTACAGCACAATGAAAAGTGTATCCTGGCTTCCTACCCGTCTCATTGACGTTGGCGATCCCCAAAATAGTGAGACCACGGAAATTCGCCTCGTGGACAGCTCAAACATCAGGGCTGAAGACTCAAGGCCGTCTTATATAGCTCTCAGTCACCGTTGGGCAACAAGAGGAGTGCTAAAGTTGACTGGAACTAACATAGAAGCCCAGAAGCACAAAATTGGCCCGGAAATCCTTTCAGCGACTTTCAAAGACGCAATCCACATGACTCGCAAGCTCGGTGCGCGGTACCTCTGGATCGACTTCTTATGTATTCTCCAGGATTACAACGAGGATTGGCGTGCAGAGTCTGCTGATATGGGAAAAGTGTACCGCCACTCGCTGTGCAATATCGCTGCAACGATTGGGGGAGGATTGTTCAATGCCCGTGATCCTCAGGCGATCACGCCTTACAAGACGCGCATCGTATTCGAGGGGCACGACCAAGTTTACTGTTTTTTCGAAGCAAACATGTGGGGTTCCAGCATCTCAGACTCAGTTCTGAATCAGCGCGGGTGGGTATTGCAAGAGCGAATGCTAAGTTCACGCACACTGCACTATGCTGGTCAGATGTTTTGGGAATGTCAGACGCTACAAGCGTGCGAGACATTTCCTGCGGGGCTTCCTAACGACGACCTTGCTGGTTTTGCAGACCATAAAGCCCCAATTCTTCCCACCACGCTCAAGAATTGGCGGGATATGGGGTCAGGAAAGAACTGAAACTGGTCGCAGCTGGTCGATATTTACTCCAACTGCCGGCTTACTATGCTTGAAGATAGACTCAATTCTATTGCTGGTATCGCGAGAGAAGTGCAGCCGTACAAGGATGATGAGTATCTTGCCGGGTTGTGGAAGGGGGATATGCCGCTCAACCCGCTGTGGCCATGGTCCAATGCGGAAGGTGTTATCAAGCAACCGATCTCTTATTGATGTAAGACAAAATGATTTTTTATTTTCCTGATCATAGCTAAGATTGCATTCAGGCCCCTCGTGGTCTTGGGCGTCGCTCGACTTTGAGTACGCTGAGATCAACTTCGTAGAGACAGGAAACATTGAGAAGGTGTTGGTAAACGTGATCGATGCACATGCAGAGTCTCTAACCGGCAATATCTATGGTCACCTCTCAGCGGGTCATATAAAACTAGAAGGACGAGTTGACCAGATCTTCTCGTCTAGACATCCAGACGAAGGGGAATGGCTACCGAACCACCACTCCTATCGATATGACATAGATGTCGGCGACATGAACGGCGATGACGAGTGCCTGTATTGCCTGCCGATTGTGACATATGACGACTCTCCGGGATATTGATTTGGTCTGTTGACTTCGTGCTTATTGTTACGTCCATGTCGCGAGAACGGGGAAGGGGCGTTTGCGTGGGTTGGTATATTGACTGTTGCCTTGGACTCGAAAGAGATTCTACCACAAGAGTTGCAGTGGCACTTCGATTTTTCGGTGTCTGGTAACCAGTCTTTGTCTACAATTGTGTTATATTAGAATATTTCGACACAACGAGCTGTCAGAAAGGTACAATATTAGAGCAGAGTACAGCCATACCAATGTTTTGAAATGTCGATTAATACTCATTAGGTAATGTTTCATCTCCACTTCATTCACATCCCGATGCACAATGCAAATAGCTCGAATCTGCTTTCACTCAACACCTAACAGCTCATACGGATTAGTCGGCTGCACTTGCTCGGTAACCGTCTCCTTACCCCTCTTCCTCTTCTTCTCCGCCTTCTCCGCCTTGTTCACCCGCAACTCCGGCAAAGGAATCCCCAGGATCGTCTGCGCAGCATCTAGCATACCATGCTCTCGTATCTTAATGAGCAGAGAAGGAGCTTGTGTAATGTCTGGGATGCTGGAAAGAGGCGGGAGTGTTTGGAGAATTTTCTGCAGCTCGAGAAGTTGGGGCGGTAGATTGTAATTGGCCTTTCGGGAGGTTACCAGGGCTGTGATTTGCTGTAAGATGCGGAAGGAGTAGTGCGAGCCTTGGATTTGGGCGTGGAGGTGTACGGCATCCCACGTGAGTTTGCGAGGGTCTGCGCTGGTGGGTTGTTGTGTGGCTAGCTGACTGACGCAGGCTTTGGAGTTGTAGTGGGACCATTCGACGTCTTGGTATATGGCAGCTGCTGTCCATATGTCTGGTTGTGACATATCTGCTGTGTTCAATAACTTTGAGGGTAACTTGGATGATAGGAGATCCACGAGATCGCTGCAGGCTTCTTGTATTTGCGGGACCTCCGGCAGTGACAGCTCTCGGCCTCCTGATTTGCCTTCCTGTCTTTTGTGTTCAAAAATGGTGGCTTTACGCTCAGACTTTGGAACAATTAGGCTCACTAGGCCGTATGCTAACTGCCTGATACCCATCGACATCTCCCATGAATTTGTACGCGTAGGACAGTCCAGTAGAAACGGAATAAATATGTGAGCAGCATCTGAAATAGTATATTCTTGGGGTTGACCGGCAACTTTGGCGATACTAGAATACTGGAGTACAAATTCAGAGATCCGTGGGTCGAGGGTACGGAGGACTTCCAATGTCGTCAGATCGTTGGGTCGGTAACTTGGGGCGGCCGTGTGAGATACGTAGTCTCTTTGAAATTGTGCAAACTTGAGTGTATAGGCGTTGACAGCCTCAAAAGTTGTTGACTTCACAAGAATCTGTGGTAGGGAAAGTGTAGGGTTCATTGTCATCTCAAATGCCAACGAATGCAAGTCATACATGGCTTTCAAACCAATTCGGTCTGCAATCTTGAGCGGGTGAAAGACTTGGCCCGTCGGCACATCATTGGAGCCCACTTCCACGTCATTGAAGAATAGAACAGCTCCCTCCGCACCCAAGTCGTGTAACAACAGGTCAGAGTCGCCGGTAAGTATGACCCCGCCGTTAACCTTGACTGACTGAGCGCAGTACTCATCAGCTTCGCCTGGAATGACTTCTGTGACGGCTTGAAAATCACCAGATGCTCTAAGTGCTTCCAACACTGCTGGCACCAGGAAAGGAGGAGCGGGTAGACATTTTAAAGCCGGCCGTACACTGCTACGAGCGAATAAATTTCGAAGATCATGATCTTCTTTTTTGGGAAGAATTTGACATGGAGTCGGGTGGGCCTGGTGATATTGCAACAATTGCTTTGTGTTGCGAACAAGCCTATCGATCCTCACTTCTCGCTTCGAAGGAGGAAGTGAGCCATCGAAATATATTGTTCTTCTTTTTGTTTGTTAGTAAATTGTCGTTCAATAGTGCACGATGACACGTGCGCTTACATTGTGACTTTGCCCTTTCGAAGCGTATTCAACCATGCAAGGGCGAATACTCCAATCTGCTCGTAGGAGATAGCAGTCTCAAATTGGTTCTTTTCCGTCCGTCCGCTTAAGCATATATTATAGACGTGATATGCGAAACCTGGCCCATCGATGACTATTTCGCGGCCGGACAGCGATTCTGATACGGCGTAAGGCCGCAGATGGCGGGTAAGATGGGGTATTCCCATCTAGAGGGGAGGAAGTCTAGATTTGGCGGGCTAACATGAATATGATATGCGATATCATTGTCACATGTTGTTTTGTGGTTGTAGTTTATGTTCAAGCTAAGGAGGTGGTTCCGAGGATTTTCCAATTTCCAGCCAAGGATTCTAAATTTTTATTCAAGCTTCCTCCCCAAAAAATTGATCACCACCACCAAAATGCGCAACACCCTCATCTTCGCCGGCAGCTCCTGTCCAGCCCTCACGGGGCAGATATGCTCCAATCTGGGTATGGAGCCCGCAGGCGTTGAGCTGTCGCAGTTCGCAAATGTAAATGCCCTCAACCAGCCCCTCCAACGAGGCTGACTGGCGCTGGACACTGACACGAGCCCAGGGCGAGACCAGCGTCAAGATCCTCACCAGCATCCGAGAGAAAGATGTCTTCGTTGTTCAGTCTGGCAGCAGCAAGATCAACGACAGCATTATGGAGCTCCTCATCCTAATCTCGGCGTGCAAGGGCGGATCTGCGAACAAGATCACAGGTGTGTACACCCCACCTTGGAGCGCAGATAGCTGCGACTAACGCGCCCAGCCGTTCTACCATACTTCCCGTACAGTCGGCAGTCGAAGAAGAAATCACATCGGGGAGCAATTACAGCACGAATGCTTGCCAATCTGCTCAGCGTCGCTGGCATCAACCATGTTATTACCATCGATCTACACGCGTCTCAAATGCAGGGCTTCTTCAAGTGCCCCGTCGACAACCTACACGCAGAGCCCATAATTGCGCGGTGGATTAGACACAACGTTCCGAATTGGCAGGAAGCTGTCTGCGTGTCGAAGAATGCTGGTGGGACAAAACGGGTAACGTCTTTGGCAGACGCCCTCAAACTCAATTTTGGCATGGTCACAACAGACAAACGCCGTGGCGGCAGCAACATGAGCGCCAGCTTAATTATGCGGCATCTTGATGGCCATGGGTTCGCGCACGAAGCAGAACTGGACGAAGACGTTAGCAAGCTGCAGATCAGCCCCGACGACAGTGCATCGCAGCGCGGTCAGAAGCCCCTGCTTAGCAGCATGCAGACAAAAGAGCCAAAGGCGGAATCTTCACAGCGCAACGGAAGTACACCGCCACGAGGAGGCCACAGTCGACAGGATAGTAGCCAGTCTTCGCCACGAAAGTCTCAGGGCATGCCATCACCTCTGAGATCAGCGACTGTTGGCGGTAGCACAAGCAAATCTCCTCTTACTAACACACAAACCCAACCACCTCGAACATCGCCCATTGAAGAAGAACCAGAGTTTACAGACGAGCGAGCTCGAGATATTACACACGGCAGACTTGTACAGGGTCACATTGTTCCAGACGACTATCCCTCCCCCACACAATCAGCAATGTCCAACTCGACGATACTGGAAAATCCCGACGATGATCCAATGACTATGTCTGTTGCATCTTCGTTCTTCCATCCCGAGCCAAGCGCCTTAGGTGGTTCTGGCGACGCCGCGGCAAGCTCGGACGAGGAAGACGCGGGACTCAACGATCCAAGTTTAGAGCAGATGATCACACTCGTGGGAGACGTCAGGAATCGAACGGTGTTGATTATCGACGATATGATTGATAAAGCTGGGAGCTGGATTGCAGCTGCTGAATGCGTGGTCAAGCGCGGTAAAGCGAAGAAGGTTTACTGCATTGCTACGCACGGACTATTCGGCGGAGATTCTCTCGAAGACCTGCAGAATTGCGATTGCATCGACGCCATCATAGTTACCAACTCGTTTCCGATCGCCCCAGATAAGGCAAAAGCTACCAAGAAACTCGTGGTACTGGATTTGTCACATTTGCTATCCGAGGCGATCCGCAGAAACCATTATGGAGAGTCTATTTCGCCGCTCTTCAGCCATACTTACGACTGATTCGAGGCGAGTACGCTCAGACGATGAATGTTGTAAGCTTTTTTGTTTCATTTGACTTTCGCTATTTATTTCAGCGCGGAGTTACGGGAAGAGGGAACAGGTACCGTTTTCCTCGAGGAACAATTGACGGCGGCGTTAGTAGTTAAATGAATGATGATATGAGTTCCCCCATCTTCCTCTATTGTGGGGATAGAGCACCATTTGTCGAGTGAACACCCAGCGATGCAGCCTGTAGAGGTTGCAGGAGCAATTTTCATCTAGAATCTTGTTCTTAACGGAGCGTTGGCAGATTGAGTTGGTCCTTTGGGGCTTGTTGGGATTAGAAGGCACCTGATTCATGCGTATGCTACAGCCTTTCATTAGGATGGGGAATCAGGGGCAAGAGAACTTCTCAAACATTTCTTTACCACTGCGTATATTGTTCAAGGAACACGGTACAGAACACCTTGCCATAATTTGTTATTATTGTCGTTGGTACAGTCTACAGACGTGGCTTCGACAGCTTTGCTGCGATGACCTCCTTTACCTTCTCCACAGGTAGTGCGCTAACCCTTCTCCTTAACCACACTTTGTCTTGTTCAAGCCCTTGCCAAATCATTGCTTCAGGGCCCTCAATGACCTGCCATCCACTCTTCCTTGATATCGCTGCAATGGCGGTATTTGGTGATGGGTGATAGCACATCTCTAAAATAGCCCCTTTCTCCTTATTCCCCAACAACGTTGCAATCATCCTCCGCGTGCGAATCTCTTCCTCAGTCTTCGGAGGAAAATCTGGAATAGCACTGACAACAACTTTCGGGCCCTCCAACGCCTCCGCCTCCTCCACAGTGGCCACAAACCGTAATCCGTTGCCAAACCCCTTACTCTGACACTCTTTAATCACTTGCTCTACTTCACTTCTATCCCGATTCACAAGATACACTTCCTCACACTCCATATACGTCTTCAGCGCATACACCGCCGCCCTGCACGTCCCCACCGCCCCCAATCACCATCCCCCTTCTTCCCCATCATCCCCTTCACCATCTCCCTATCCACATTCCTCCAAATCGCCTCCCGGATCCCAATACAATCCGTATTCGTCCCACACAGCAGCCGCTTCCCACTAGGCGAATTCCGTATAAAAATAGTATTAACAGCACCGATCGCCTCGGCCTCCGGCGTCAGCATATCCAAGTGCGGTATGATAGCTACTTTATGCGGCATCGTGACCGAGGCGCCGAAGAACTTCGGGTCGCGGGTTAGAGCCAGACATGCTGCGATATCCCGCGTCTCGTAGAGAAACTGTGCGTAGTTGAGGTTGAGGGAGGCGTAAATGGTGCCGTGGAGGAGGGGGGAGAGTGAGTGGG